>VWYI01044198.1:270099-308412 GCA_013399455.1 Anthoscopus minutus
AAACATATGAATATATATATAAATATATATATAATTTTGCTTTAGAGCTCCCTTCTGTGGGTATCTCTTTTCTGTCCCCTTCCTCCTGCCACTCTCCCTCCCATCCCTGCACTGAGTTGCTGGTGTCCTCTGCAGAACCCCAACAGCCACCTGTGCCATGACTTTGCAGAGAGGTTTCCCCAGGGAATGGTCACAACCCCAAGGCTGCCTGAGCTCAAGGACAATTTGGACAGCCTGGGATTTTTGGGGTTGCCTTTTGTGGGGCCAGGAGTTGGACTCGATGATCCTTGTGGGTCCTGTCCAGCTCAGGGTATTCTGTGATTTGGAAATCACCACTTTTACCTCCTCACCTCACCATTCTGGGACCTCTTCCTGGTCCTGTATCCCTCACTGAAGAGGAAAGGTCTTTTCTGTCCTGCCCAACACTACACAACCTCCACACAGTTGCAGTAGTTTCAACTCAAGAACATTTTGAAGATGGGGCTGAAGTAAAAGGTGGAGACGCCGAGACCACAACCTACAAAAATTTCACAAAGATGGGGTCTTGCATTCACACCTAACAGAACTCTTCATTCCAGACATTCCCAAGGATTTTATCTGGATGAGTGGAATTAGAAGGCTGCCCCCAAATCCACCCATCCCTAGGAGGGCCAGACCCAAAGCATGAAGCCCATGGAGGAGCTTTGTGTCACTGACAAAAAAAAATACAAAACAGAAAAAAAAAAAAAATTTAAAAAAATACAAATACTAAAAGAAAACTCAAACAAAGCTCACTGGGAGTGGACACCAAGCCCTTTGCCAGCAAGAAAAGCTTCCTCCCACTCTTGCTGGGGGTGGGGGAAAGAGGAACATCCATGAATGTCCTCCCCAGCCCCACACTCCAGCCCTCCAGGGAAGAGCCCCGTGCCCTGCCTGGTGCTCGTGGCTCCGGACACTTCACACGAGCACTCCTGTGCTTCTGGATACAGCCACTAGAGGATGGCAGCGTCCCAGGCCACGCTGGGAATCACCAAATCCTGCTTTGGAAACCGACAGCACGGAGATACCATCAAGGCCCCCAAAAAATCCACCCCGAGTCACTCCAGCCCAAATCGCAAGCTGGAAGTTCCCAGCCCTCAGCTCTGCTTCGCATCCCAAGCGAAGGCAGGCCCCTCGGAGTCTGGAAATTGGGATTTTACAGGGGATCAGCCCCCTCGTGCTCCCTGGTCCCCTTGGGATACAGGTGGGTGTGTTCTGATGTATTTCCGGATCTCACTGTGTCTCCTCTCCAGCTTCTGTGGCCGCAAGATGATCAGAGCCCTGTTATCAGGGAATTCCTGTCACCTCCATGGTTTTCCTGCATCCATCAGGTGTGCTGACCTCTGGGCTATCCATGGGGTCATGATTTCCAGCAAAAGGCAAAGCCTGATGAGCCAAGGAGATGGAGGCAGCCCAACAGCTCAACCCCAGCATCCCCCCAGGATGCCTTCGAGGGGATTTTCAAGGCAAATATCTGGAAATGATGAATGCCAAGTAGAAGCCAAATTATGCCAAAAATATCCTGTCTGAGCCACAGCTTGAAGGAATGTTCCCCCTCCTGAGAAAGCACAACAGCCAAGCTGAGCTGCGGAATGAGATGAGCTTTGAACAAGAGCTCATTGGGGAATAAATCATCATTAGTTGTATCAAAATAAGATAATGGATATGAGTGTGATGAGAATTGAGGCTGCCTCGATCATGGGTGTCCATCACCCTGCTGCAGCCAGAAGCCCTCAAAAATCCACTGGGAATCCACCTCCCTGCTTCCCTGGGGCTGAATTCTGCCCAGTGGGGCGAGTGTTTTGGTCCAAGCAGAGAAGAAAATCTCCATCTCTTCATGGGTTTAAGCAAAGCAACGGGGACATCAGGAAGAATTCATTATCTCAATATGCAAACCAGTCTCAGCATGGAAATAGACTGGATTTGCTCATGTCTTCTTGGAGTGAATGGTGGCAGTGATGGTGACATCTTCTCACAGGTCACCTGTGGCTTTCCCATTCCCTCCCACAAAGATTCCAAGTGCATCCCACCCTTCCTGGTGGATTTGCTGGGCTGGCCACAGCGCACCAAGGGCTCTCTTGGACTGAGGAGCCCGAAATAGAACATGGTCTCCAGGCTTGGTCTTGTGGTGATCCCAGATCCTCTCTGCAGGTGTCCAACCTGTCCCAGGATGTGACAGCAGTCTCTGCTGGACTTCAGCAGGGTCCTGTGGGGCTCATTCTCCATCCTGCTCAATGCCCACCCTACTCCCCAGTCTGGTGTTATCCACAAAATGCAAAGACCCATGGTTGGCTCTGGGAAATCCCAAGACAAAGCTCAGAGGCTGTGAAAAAAGGAATAAAGCTCCTTGAATGCCCCACACAGTTGGGGACCATCTTCACAAACCATGAGCTGCTTTGGGGTGCTGGAGGGCTACAGTGGCACCTCTCCCTTCCCAAGACGTATCCAAATCCTGGGGAGGAGAACCTGGTGGCACAGAATCCTTCCACAGCATCGCTGAAACACTCTTCTGCTGCTAATTAAAGTCTCTGACATCAGTGTTTTGATTCCAAGCAGTTGCATAACACCTGGAGGTGTCCAGGGCTCGGCGCCGCACCGAGGGCTGGGATGGAAATAGATCCACCAAATTCCAGCTCCCCGCCTCCCTCCTTGCTGCCACGCCTCCATCCTCGCATGGGAGCAGGTGGGATGGATGGATGGCCCTTGGGAAGAGGTTGTTCCTCCCACAGGAAGGTGGTAGCAGAAGCACTGGCCTCCCACCCTGTGGTGCCTTCAGAGGGGTCCCCAGCTTGATGTCCCCTGCCACCCTGCCATGGACCATCCAGACGAGTGTCCGGGCCCCTTTTCTCTCCAGTGGGAATTTCCACGCGGTGGCTCAGCTTTCTGCACCCAAACAGAGTTATAAAAAGGCACAGCAAGACCTGAGGTCCATCCAGCAAATTCCTCCAGTGCCAGGGGTAGGTTTTCATCAGGGTCTGGGCTGAAGTCTCAGAGCTGGAGCCAAGTCCAGCTGAGTCAAAGCTCAGTGCCAGCTGGAGGCAGTGTGCCCCAGTTTTATGGGAAAGGCACCCAGGCAGAGGCAGATGGAGCACAGCTCCTCACCTGTGCACAAAACAAGGCATGGGGTACATCAGGAGCCTCCTCCCCGGACCAGCCTTCTGCGTAGATCATAAATAACCCCAGAGATGCTCAGTTCAGAAATTCCTGCTGCCACATGGAAAAGGTGGTGGCTGGAAGGGCATAATGAGCTCTCCTGGCTCTGCCTGGGACAGCTGCTAAAGAGCATTTCTGCATCCAGGTTCAGGGTGGGCTTTGGCCAACAACTGAGTGAGGTCACCCGGTGCCACTGACCAACACCAGCCCCAAAATTCTGGGTCAAGGCCATTCCCAAGGCCTTGGGACAACCTTGTGTTGAATGTGGGTCTCCCAGCCCTGCTCTGCAGAGGCAATAATCCTCTCCAGCTCAAGCCAAGGCTCTGACCTTGAGTTATTCAGATTTTGGGGAGCTGTAATGTTTTCCAGAGCTTCCTGCTCTCTCCCCTCCATGTGACAGCATCCCACACATTTCCCATGGGAACTGCTGATCTCTCCCCCTCTGTTCCCAAGGGTGATGTGAAAAAGCATCCCTCAGTGCCCTGAGAAGGACAGCATTGCAAAGGCAGACGGCCCCAGGGAGAACAGGTCACCCCAGTGGGCTGTGCCTCAGTTTCCCCAGATATCAAAAGAGGATTAGTTCACTTCCAGGATGTCATGAGGCTCAAGAACAAACACTCCTGGGGCAGGATCAAGCCTCACAAAGGCAGCAGCTTATCTGGACTGCTCCAAGCACTGCCCAGGAAGAGGAGATGTGGTGGAGCATCACCTCCCCAATTAGCCTGGCGACAGGCAGGCAGACCACGGGTGTGGACACGTGAGGAGCTGGCTTTCCTTGTGCCAAGAAATTACTCCAGCTGCTGAGCCCCGGTTGTTCCAGTCTCCCCATTTCTCCAGAGTAAACACAGAGAGGATTCATGGGGAGAAAGCTGATGCCACACCTGCCCCATGAGACTTGCCACGTGCTGCTCTCCTGTCAGCCTGGGAGAGGAGGTGAAGCCCTTTCCTAGCTCAGCTTTTGTTTTGGGAAGGTGCTTCTGGGCTGGGATTTCTCCTGATGGAGAGATGTTTGAGGAGGATTTCACAGCAAAATGGAGAAAACACCGTAAGCATCATCCTGTTTATGGAGCCCTAAGCCCACTCAAGAGCAAGGAAACCCCCCTCAGGGGTTTTAATCCATATGTTACATCTGGGGAAACTGAGGCACAGGGATGCAGCTGGGCCAGAGGGCTCCCAGCCATTTCTCCTCTGCAAGAACTGAAGGATTTTGGTCTGCAGATGGAATCTTGCATCTTCCCTCTTATTTTTGCCCAGCTCGTCTCAGACACCACTCTCTCCTTGTACAACTGCCTTAACTACAGCTCCAGCAGAGGATCCCACCCTTCTCTCCTCACCCACTGCCTCCTGTACCTACTTTAAGTCCAATAAAGAGCCAAACTTCTTCCATTACAGGCTTGGGATCACTTCCCACAGCACAAGGTGACATCTGGGTTACTCTGCCCAGGCTCATATTGCAAACCCAGGGCTGCTTCCCACCTGCTCAGCCTCAAAAATATCTGAGTGACACCAATACCACTTCCCAAAAATCCACCTGCTCCCCTCCATGGCTCCCAGAGCAGGGGCAGCTTTGCAGGAGCACCACAGCTGTTGTCTGCACTGGGGAAGTCCCTTCTCACCTCACTTCAGGGCCAGAGGGTGGTGGTGATGTGGGGAGCTGCAAACCCTCCTTTGGGTGATAAAGACAGACCCAGATGGTCGGGGTGAGCATCTCATCACCCTGCTGCCAGCACAGCACTGTGTTTTCCAGGTGTTTGGTGGCCCAATGTGGACACTGAGGAAGAGAAAGAAACTCTTAGAAATTACCCAGCGCAGGATTCACTGAATCAGCGAGTTTGTGTAACCACGTGGCAAAGAGCTCCAAGAAAGGCCAAGATTTTGGCTAAAAAATACCCCTTTGGAGGAAGGCTTAGAGAAGAGTCCTTTTGGGTGACTGCTGAAGCATTCAGCATTTCCTTCTCCCTGCTCTCCCAACCAGGTTCATCCAGCTCCCTGAGAAGGCTTGGCCAGCTCCCTGTGTTTACATCCCTGGGAGATGCTATCAGGAGCTGAGGCTCTGCCTGTACTTGCAGGAGGTAAATCCACATTTGGTGTGAAGGGTGGGGACTTTCCTCTCTCCCAAGTTAAAGACAACTCGAGAAAATTTGCCTCAACGTCTGCTCTCCTCAGTGCACAGGCGTTTGATGACCACCTCCATGGATTTTCAGATGTGGAAGAGAGAGGTCAATCAGCCCCTCTGGCTTGTGCCAAGTGGTAGCCAAGAGAGCAGGGCTGGAGATGGGATTTCTGGCAGAAGCTCCAGAGGATTTCTTTTTCATTAGGTTGTTTTTGTATTATCTTAGATAGAAATTCCTCGCTCTGCACAAGCATTTGCCACCATGCAGGACCCGCTCTTCCCATGAGGCAGGAGGGTGTGGTGAGCCCCACATTCAATGTCCTCAGCTCCACAAGCATTCAGCCACCAGATCTCTGGTTATCTCATTTCTTGGATGGTGGCCCTTTATACCCATAGAGTTTTGATGTCCACGCCATGAGCTCCCCTCTGAATCCTCCCAAATTACAGATTCAGGGAATCGTGGAATGATTTGGGATGGAAAGGACCTTAAAGACCATCTATTTCTTCCACCTCCTGGGAAATTTTCCCCACTTAAAAGTTGTCCCCGGTGTTATCCAGGAGGAGCCCTCTTGGATGCTCCTGCAAGATTTTCTCAGCCTAATCTTGAATCAATCCTGGCTTATCAAGTGTGGTCCCAAACAAAAGCAATCTGTGGAACAAGTCTGAGGAAGGGATACTGTTCAACAAAGTTGATCTGAACTCTCTTGCTCCCCTGCTTTGTCTCCTAGACCCTATTTCCACAAAAAAAACACAAAAAAAAAAGACACAAAAAAACAAACCCAAATAACAAAACTATTCTAAAAAGCAAATTACCCTCAAACCCAAATTTTTTGTCCATCACTCCACCCTACAACTAAAACCATGTGTTAGAGGGAAGTGGCTGCTCCTGGTGAGGTGGGAATTGCCTTGTATTCCCAACGCAGCTGCCCAGAGGGGAGTAAAATCCCTGAAACTGCTGAGTCTTGGGAGGATGCCAGTGGCAGATCACTGGAGCTGTCAGCTCCAGCTCCTGCACAGTCTCGTGCCCAAGCACGCCCCAGAAATGTGCCTGGGATGGGTCCCACCTGCAAACTCCAAATGCTGCTGGACAGGATGTCCCTAGCAAAAACCCAACCCAAGGGCTGGCAGAGCTCTAGGACGAGACAGTGAGTGTGTGTGTGTGTGTGACTGTCTGAGCCTGCAAGGGTCAGCTTGGACCCATTCCCAGTTTGGAGCATTCCTGTCTCTTTATGGCTGATGTTCTCCAGATGTTTTGTATTGCAGCCTCATGTGGAAACCCTCTGGCCCCAGGGCTGAATCCTGCCCAGCCCTCCACATTACACTCGGCAGAGAGGAGAGGGGGGGAGGGTTTACATCGCTCTATCCACATCAATTATTATATTTAAAGCATGGATCAACCCTGGGATGCACCACAGCTGCCCTGAAAGTGCCTATTCCCATGCCTGCTCATACTTTTGAACTCTTTTTTCCCGAGGAAACACCACACGTGTGACCTCCCCCCCACTCTCCACAAGCCCGTCAAGTGCTGTAAAGCAGAAAGATACGGATACAACCTCTGGCTTAGGAAGTCCCGAAGCAGCAAATAGCCGGAAACGGAGAGAATATAATGTGGAAAGCGTTCCCTTGGCTTGGCTCTCGCCCCGCATTCCTGCGGAGCAGCTCCCCCTAGTCCCAGCCAGGGGAGGGATCCCAGCAGAGCTGGACCGTGGCTCTGAGCCAGGAGGAGCTCCCATGCCACTGTGCATGCATGTTCCTTGTCTGTATTGTCCATTTCTGGTGGATTTTGTTGAACAGAAGGACCCAGCTGGTTTCACTCCCTGCCTGTGTCTCCGACAGGTGAGGTGTTGGTGCACTCCAAAGGGATAAGGGGGAATTTGGTTACCCTCCCTCAGGTCTTGGCTCTAGTTTGGTCCCTGAAGTGACATTCTAATGTGCCATCCCCATCAGGGACACGGGTTTGGCAGCATGGATGCAGTGGGACATCCCATTCCTGTGCACCAGTCACCACCCAGCTGATGGACACGGTGTCTCCAACAAACCTGTTTGATGTCCCATCAGGAAACTTCCTCATCTACTATTAACAGATATTTTAAGACACCTCTCCTTTATCTGTCTCCCTCCTCATTCCTCCACACTCCGTATATCACTGAGGGTGAGAGCAATCCTGCAATCTTCCCATCGCTGGCACTGCTTCCACCTGAGCCCACTTTTCCATTTGCCACCCTTCCTCTGCTCTTCCCTGCAAGCCCATCCTTGTGCCAGTGCTGGCTCCTGCCAGGGCAAGGGAACTCAGCCTCCATGAGGGTCTTTTTCCCAGAACAGGAGGCTGCAGGCAGATCCCAGTGGTGTTAATGGGGTGAGAGAGGGTCTGGCTGCCTGGTGAGAATTTCCAACTGCTTCCTTGCCTCTCAGGAACCACCTGCATCCCCCAGCAAATGCTCCCTGCTCCAGAAGAAGGCACTTGGAAAGTTTTCCTGACCTCAGTGGTAGGAAAATCCTCATGGCAATCCTCTCTCTATCCTGAGAGTGCTGAGCCCAGCTCCAGGCTGTACCAAACACCCCAAACTTCCAGGGACATTCCCAGTAGGATCAGTCCCAGCCTGTGGCTGAGCACCACAGCCACATCTCCCCCAAATGAAGTTTTCAGCATTGCCTGGTGATGTCCAGGCTGGTCATTTTTCCCTGGCCCATTTTTGGTCTGGGGCAGGAGTAGAAAGAAGAGGATGGACCCACATGGAGATATTTCATTTCCAAGCACCTGCAAACAGGCTCCAACCCAATTTACTTCTGAGCTTGGATGCAAGCAGTGACTACTTAAATTCCCCTTTTCTATTGGGGCTAGCAGGATCCTGTGCTGCAGCCAAGCCCCTTGGAGCATGATGAAGAGGAAGAGGAAGAGCTGCAGGGTTTTGGTTGCCACCCAGGAGCAGCACTTGCTCCACTTGCTCAGCGGGGCATGGTCCCCGGGGCAGGACCGCCCTGGGTGGATGCAAAGGCCAAGGAGGGAGGTGGGAGGTGGATCAGCCTCAGGCAAGCCATGCCAAAGCAGTGTCACTGCTTGACTCACAAAGTCATTAATGAATCAAAGCTCCCAGGTAATTGCTGTTATGAGGAAGAGGAAGAGTCTGTGCTGCTCCACCCTGCTCTGCAATGGGCTGGCCATCGGGGTAGAACCACTGTGGAAGGGGTGGAAAAGAGGTGTGAGAAGGCAGGGCTGCACCCTGAGCGTGGCGCAGCGCCGGTGGCACCGGCTGAGCAGGGAGGGAGCGAGGGAGGCTCCCACATCCCCTTCAGAGGCAGAGAGGGGATGGGCACACGCTGATATTTATAGACTCATAAAATTGTTAAGGTTAGGAAAACACTCTAAGATCATCCAGCCCAACTGTTAACCAGCAAGTGTCCTTGGCTGAGAGGGGACAGCGTCGCTGGCAAGGCCACCCCAGAGACCTCCAGTAAAGGGAGGGGAGAAGGGCAGGCAAGGAATGGGGAGAACAAGCAGACAGGATAGATGAAGAAGGGAAAAAAGAGAAGACTAAAAAAGCAGAAGAGTGGATATTTTTCAGGGAGGGACCGTCCAGGACCTGGCAGTGCTATGCCATGGGCACTGGCGCCAAGGAAAGGGGATGATCTGCAGGAACCCAACCGTTCCTCTGCCCACCAGGTCTCCCATCCACATCTCTATGATTGGCTTGACCAGGCTGGTGACACTGAAGGTCCCCTTGACCACAAAAGAGGTGGGGGTAGATCAGAGAATCATGGAATCATTAAGGTTAGAAAAACCCTCTAAGATCATCAAATCCAGCTGTTCCCCCAGCACTGCCGATCCCACCACTGCACTGCGTCCCCAGGTGCCACATCCACATGGCTTTTAAATTCCTCCAGGGATGGGGATTCCACCACTGCCCTGGGGACCTTTCAGGCCTGGACCATCCTTTCAGAGAAGAAATATTCAGAGGAGCAGGAACCTATTTCCCCAAGGACACTTGAGTTCCATGCCTGCACTTGTCACCCCATTTGAATTGGGGTAACAATAGATCTGCTGTGGCATTTGTAGTCCAGCACTGCCAGGGAGGAATGAGAGGAGAAAGGAGACATCTTCCACCTTCCCATGGGACAGACCCACCCTCCCTTATCACCCCACCTCTGTAAGGTCCAGGTTTGCAGCTGGGCTGGATGGCAAGCGCCTTCACTCATCGAGTAGGAAAAGCAGGATTTTCTCATACATATAGCAAGGTGTTAGCAGGAACACATGGAGCAGGGAGAAAGAGAGCAGTGTGGTTCCCTCCATGGCCAGGGAGGGATTCAGATGCATCCCCACACCCTCAGTTAGTTGAATTTGGGTGCCCCCATCCTGCATCCTCCTTCTGCCAGCATGCAGGCAGGAAGGACTCAGCTCATCCAGCCTTCCCCTTCCACTGAGGGGGACTTCCTTGGCTATGTCCCCGTGCAGGCAGCAGAGGGAAACTGAGGCAGGGAGGGTGGTGCACCACAGCAGCTGCTCTCTGTAACTGGCAGTAGATCCTGGGCATAAGGCAATGTCCAGGAGCCCTGTGCCAGCACTGGAGTCACAACAGGCACCCTACCTTGTCCATGTCCAGAGGGGCATGGGGCCATTTTTGGGTGTTTTTAAATTTTTTCTCATCCAGGGAAAGAGGCTGGACATGCCCTGCTGTGTGTGCTGGCAGCCCAGAAAGCTCCCATGTGCCCTGGGCTCATCCCCCAGTGTGGGCATCAGGGGAGGGAAGAGGTGAGATATTGTTCCTCTGCCCTGCTCAGGTGAGACCCCACCTGCACAGCTGCCCCAGCCCTAGGACCCCTGGCACCAGAAGGATGTGGAGCTGCTGGAGCCAGCCCAGAGGAGGCCACAGAGCTGCTCCAAAGGCTGAAGCCCCTCTGCTCTGGAGCCAGGCTGGGAGAGCTGGGAGCGCTCAGCTGAAGAAGGGAAAGCTCCAGGGAGAGCTCAGAGCCCCTTCCAGCACCTAAAGGGGCTCCAGGAGAGCTGGAGAGGGACAAGAGCCTGCACTTTTCTCACCAGAAAAATGGGGAATGGTTTCCCAGTGACAGAGGGCAGGGTTAGACCAATATTAGGAAGAAATTTTTCTCCATGAGGGTGAGGAGGCCCTGGCACAGGTTCCCCAGAGAAGCTGTGGCAGCCCTTGGATCTCTGCAAGTGTCCAAGGCCAGGTTGGGAACAATTTAATCTAGTGGAAGCTGTCCCTGACCATGGCAGGGAAGTTAGAACAAGATGAGCTTTAAGGTCCCTTCCCACCCAAACAATTCCATGACTCCGTGCCAAGGACAAGTCTTGCAGCACTCCCTCCCCTCCAGCTGCAGCTCCAGGCTTTGCCCCGGAGTGCCCAGCGCCGGCCCGAGTGGGAGGAACGGCAGAACTCGATTTCCCAGTGCATTTGCTTCTCAAATCCGTCCTGTCAGCTGCCGGCAGCGGGTCCCCGCGGGGCTCCGCAGTCTCGTCCCAACACCAGAACTCCCCGCTCGAGCACGCCCAGGCGAATCCCTCCCGTGCCGAGCGGGGATTCCCACAGAGGGAATAAGGCTTCACCCAGTGAAAATATCCAGCGGATCGACTTCCTGCCTCATCGCTCAGGAATCCTGAGGTCAGGGCCGGCGAGTCCTGCCACGGCAGCGCGTCAGGCCGGGAGCGCGGGACGCGCATCCCAGCGCTCGTGCTGTCACAGCAACCGGGATGTTCATCCCAGTGTCCATCCTGCTCTCACAGCAGCCGGGATGTTCATCCCAGTGTCCATCCTGCTCTCACAGCAGCCGGGATGTTCATCCCAGTGTCCATCCTGTCACAGCACCCGGGATGCTATTGCCTGTGTCCATCCTACTCTCACAGCACCCGGGATGCTCATGCCAGTGTTCATCCTGTCACAGCACCCGGGATGCTCCCAGTGTCCATCCTGCTCTCACATCAGCCGGGATGCTCACCCCAGTGTCCCTGCTGTCGCAGCACCCGGGACCGCCGCGTCCGTCCCTCCGCGCAGTCTGGAGAGGGAAGGAAGGGGAAAAAAGAGGAGCAGCTTCCCTTGCACGTCCAGAACATTCTCGGGCCAGCGCGAGACGCCGGCTCTGGGTGACATCCCAGCTCCAGGGTGATGTCATTTCCCCCAAAAGTGATGTCGTGTCCACGGGAAAGCGACAGGGATGGGGACAGCTGGAGGGGTGCGGGCAGCCACGAGCAGAGCGGGACAGTGCCCACCCGCACACCACCGCCGGTGCCACCTCCTGTCCCCTCTGCGTCACCTCTCCTGGCACCCCGTCCTCACTGCCACCAGCCCCTGTGATCTGCCTTCACCCTGTCCCTCCTGCCACGCCCTGCCCCCATCTGCACTCACTGACACCCCATCCTGTCCCCACTGTCACTTCATGTCTCCAAAGCCATCTCCTGTCTCCACAGCCCTTGTCCCACAGTCACCCCATATCGCCATTACATCATCCCCTTTCCCCAGTGCCACCCTGTCCCCAGCATCACCCCCTGCCACCCTAGTACCACCCTCTGCCCAGCGTCACTGCCTGTCTCCAGAGTCTCCTTATGCCCCCACAGGCACCCCCTGCTCCCTGTCGACCCTTCGTCACCTCTGTCTGTCCCATCCCACCTCCATGTCACCTCCTTTCCCTGTCACCCCCTGTCAGCCGTGTCACGCCCCATCACCTCTGCCAGACCCCTCCCCGTCTCTTTCCCCTGTCATTCCTTGTCACCTGCTTTCCTTGTCACCTCCCCGTGTCCATCCTGTCCCCGTGTCACCCCCAGTNCTCCATCCGGGTCCTGCCCGGGCCGGGCGGTGCGGGCGGCGCGAGCCCCGGCGGGACAGCGCGGCGGCGGGTGAGTGCGGGGGGCGGGAGCCCCCTGGGGGGCCGGAGGACCGGAACCCCCCCTGAGCGCCCATATGGGGGGCGAGGACCACCCCCGGGTACCCCCATGGGGGGTGAGACCCCTCCCTGTGCTTTGCTCTGTGGGGAAGGGACCCCTCTTCATCCCCTCTGCGGGGCTGGGATCCTTCCCTGTGCACCCCTCTGTGGGGCAGGGTCCCTCTTGCAGCTCTGCTTTGGGCAGGACGCTCCCTCTGTGCCGTGTTCTCTGGGGAAGGGACCCTCTTCCAGCTCCCCGTGGGGTGGGACTTTTCCCGGTGCCTTGTTCTGTGTGGAAGGGACCCTCTGCCAGCCCTTCTGTGCGGTGGGACCCTCCCCCTGTGCCTTGTTCTGCAGGGAAGGGTCTCTCCTCCATCCCCTCTTTGGGCTGTACCCTCTCCCTGTGCTTGTTCTATGGGGCAGGGCTCCCCCTCCTCAGCAACCCCCCTTGGGGACGGGGTCCCTCACTCTGTGCTGCGCAGTCCCCTCTGAGGCAGGGACCTCCACAGGGCAATGGAGCAGCCACCGTGTCCCTGTAGACCCCTAAGGGAACACTCTTATGGACCCTGGGCTGTGCTTTTGGGGTGGGTGTCTGGCAGCACTGTAGGGCTGCCATAAGGTCCTGCTTGTGGGGCAGAGGAGATAGCCCAGAGGCTGGGCCCGTGGGCTGGGACTGCATCACCCCGGAGGGATGGAGGAGGGGGCTGAGGCAACACAAAGGGACAGGGGGCAGGTCCCCACCCAGCGCCCATCCTGCCTGGACCACCCCCTGATGTGGGGGAGCTCCTGGGGGTCCCACACCATGCTCGGCTCAGGGTCCCCAGGTCACCTCTGTTCCCGGTAGCCGCTGGCTTGGAATCAGACACGTCCCCTTGCTTTCCTGGGGCCGAGACAGGACGCTGCGGGTTTCTTCTGCTTTAAAAGAAAACTGAAAAAAAACCAAAACACCCAGAAATGGGAAAAGCTGCTTTTTTGGAGTTACACTGGGCTGCTGTTCCTGTCGTGCCGGCACGTCCGTACCATCCCTGCATCCGCCCCCTTGGCAGGGAACGTGTCTGTGGGACCTTGGGGACTGGAAACCCAGCTGGTAAAAATGCACCTCCTGCGGTTTGAGGTTTTGGTTTTTTTGTTTGTTCACTTCAGTCTGGCTTTGTCCTCGCCGGGGTGCACGGAAAAGAACACGCGTGGGTCTCGGTCACCTTACGAGCGGCGCCGGCTCCATCGGATGTGCCAGAGTGTATGTCTGGGGGTGCTTCCCCCCTCCCGTGCACACCTTTGGCAGGAGGCTGGGATGACATCGTGCTCTGGCACGCTCCTCGCCTTTGATCTCGAGTTTCCTGCCATGGATAACGTGTTCGGCAACACGCGAGCCCGGCTCCGCAGCTGCCGGGGAGGGTGATGCGGGTGCCTCCTCCTCCTCCTCCTCCTCCTCGTCCCTATTTTCCCCAGCTGGCTCCTGCCTACAGCTCCCGGCTTTCCTTTGTTTCTGGTGCCGCCAGGACGGGCTCTCAGCCCAAGGATGCTCTGAACGGAGCAAAGCCAAGCACAAAAAGCACCCCCCCCCAATCCCTTTGTTTCCAGGGCGTTTGCGGGCTCAGCTGGTTTTCACACGGTGACGTTTCATGTGCCCAGGCAGATAAGCCGACTACTCAATGTCTTTTTTTTTTTTTTATCCTATTCTGAGTTATTTTGGGTGCTTTAGTTTGCAGGGAGCACATCCCGGCTGCAGGCTGTGCCGGAGGGATGCGGCAGTTTCCTGGGAACGGGGTGAATTTGCCAGAAGCATAACTGGAACATCTCGTGGTTGTCCTCTAGTGTCCTACTCACGTCTCCTTGGGTGAGCAGAGCCATAAGCTCTTGGCACCACGCTGAAATCTGGGATCACCAGCCCTTCTGGGAGAAGTGAAACCCTGGTTTGCAAGACCCACTGCCAGCAGCAGCTTTGGGGACAGAGGAAGGTGAACAAAACCCAGGCCCATGCTCAGCAGTGATGGGTGAAATCAGCCTTTTTTAAAAAAACCATATCCTTGACTCTATAGAAAGCAAAATATAAGTTCTAATATTATTATCATCATAATTTTTTAGATTCCTACTGCTTTTTCATTTCCCTCAGGTGTTGGGCTTAATAGCAAAACCATCACCTGAATTCATTTGAATGCTTTTTTTTTTTTTTGCACGACAGATGTACACAAAGCACGTTAAGCGTGTCAAACAGCCCCTGAGTAAATCGTATTGTTTGCTCTATTACTTTATTCATACAGGTTCGATGCTCCAGCTGATGCATCTGAAGTGCTGTGCCATCTGGAGCAAAAATTAAATACAAATTTGGCCCCTGGCCCGGAAAAATAACAACCCCATGCCCCACTAATAATCAGCAGTGGAAGGATAGAGCCCCTGACAGAAGAACAGCTTGGGGGCAATGTGGAAGGAGCCCAAAATGCACTAATTGAGGTATTTAAAATGTGTTAAAAAAGGGAAAATAAATGCTTCAGGCCCCATGTACCAGAAGCAGGCAGGAGCAATGATGTGATCCCATTACCAAGTCACAGGGCTGATACTGGCAGATGATGGTCCTGCTCCTGAGTGGGTGGAGCTGTGTGTGGTGGTGATTTCCCACATCTCCCAGCCTAGCTGCTGAAGGAAATCCCCTCCACAGCCTCCCACAAGCTTTGTTCCACTACTGCTCATCTCGGGTTTGCTAATTTTGTCCTCATTCACCAAGGCTGGGTTGGACACTCCCAGTTTGCTGCTTATGTTGCTGGCATTGCTGTTTGGTCAAAGGCTCAGATTTGTGGAGAGCAAGATGTGGAGGTGGGTCAGCTCTGCTGGAACTTACTGCTTGTGCATCCCAGGCTCAGATCCAGTCGCCTCCAGGTGTGATTTGAGATAATTGTGATGGACCTGCCCTGAAAGACGCCTTGGGGTCAGCATGCTCTGAGTGTTGTGGGATCTGTTGGACCTTCAGATGAGGAATACTGTGTGCCACATGAGAAATGACATGATGGCTGCTGGTTGCTACCACTGTTCTTGGCTGGAGAGTGATCTTTGCTCTGTCCTGGGGGAGAGGCAAGTGATGGGGTGGAGGAGGAGGAGGAGGACACCATGGCAAGGAAGCAGCAGAGCTGCTTAGGACTGTGGAGCTGAACCAAGCCTGGAGGTTCTACCCAAGAAGAGCTGACTTCCAGCTACTTTCCTGGACTGAATGATGTGTGGGATTACAGGAGGACGCCCAGCTTTTCTAGAAGGGCTTTTGTGCTTCCAGACCATCTCTGCAGGTGTTTCCTCCTTGGGTCACCCCTCCCAGTGACCTGCTGTCATCTCCACTTTGGCTGTGTGGCAGAAGATGTGTTTTGAGTGATTCAAAGCCATAAAACAACACTTGGATATGGAAAAGGTGGAGAGAGGCACAGCTGGTGCTCATCTCCTGCTCCAACCACCTGCACCTGGAGCCCTCTGCCTTGGGATGACATTGCTGAGACATGGTCCTCCCCCTCCTTGCAAGACTCCTGCTGCACAGTCAACCCAACCAAGCCCATCCTTTGGGCTGTGGCAGGAGGTGCAGATCCTTCTGGTGCTCCTCAGCCAATCTGGACTGCTGGTGTGGAAGCCTGGAGGGTTTTTTTTGGGATTGAAGCTCCCCTGTCTCAGCAGTGGTCGGTGTGGCCGAGCTGGGTTTGTTTGTTTTTGTTCCTGCAATCATTCCCGTTAAAGCTGAGTGTTGTTGACACAAGATAAGATCGGCCGTCAGAGCCATCCCCTCCCCTGTCACTGTTGTCCTGGAACCGCTCAGACTCGGGTTGGGAGTGGCTGTCCTGGTGTCCCCACCCCGAGTCGCTGACAGGGCTGTAAGGCAGCAGCAGTGCAGATGTGATACCGGGCTTAGCCACAAGCGAGCCCAGTCATCGCCTGAGCCCGGCAGGTGCCACTCGCTGGGTCGAGAAATGCCAGCGATCCCATGGAAAACGAGCTTCAGGAGAGGATCCAAACCCACATGGTCTTGCTACAGCCATGGGCAGTGGTGATTTTCTTCTTGACCTGAGGGATGGGAAAGCCTTGACATTGACTTTGGGCTGGAGCAGGGCCTGTTCCTCCATCCTGGGATGCAACGGTCCCTGCTGGAGTTGGAGCTGCATCATTTTTGGATACTGTTCCCTCTGGAACAGTAACACGGGCAGTGTGTCATTTTTCCTACCTGTCTGGTGTGTTTAAATTCCATCAAAGAACAAAAAAAACAATCCTTAAGGGTTCCAGCCATGTGTGGAGGTCACCTGTGTCCTGCTCATGAATGGTTGCAGTGCTGAAGGGATGGTGAGAGGAGATGAGCCTGGCCCTAATGCCGATGTTTGGATGGGCAGTAGGAGTTCATGGACCAATTTAGCTGGAAGCAGCTGGGTGAGCGTAGCCAAAGGCTGTCAAGTCTCAGGTTGCTCCAGTGCTGGAGCTGCAGCTGGATCAGGCTGTGGAAAAAGCAGAGACAGCTGAGAAGCAGTAAGAGCAGTGAGGGCAGGGTGGCAGGAAGCCTAGGCAGGGATGTCTTGCTTTTTCTGCTCCAGCTTCAGATTGTGAGTGTGAGAAGCAAGCAGGAATGATTTGTCCAGCTAATTTTGGCTTTAGTTTTGTTTTTGGGTTGGTTTGCAGGATACCAGCACTGCTGACAGCTGGGGTTGTCCTGGCTCCAAGGGGGAAACAATCTTTGCACGGGATAATCCTGGAGGCCCACCCCAATGTTTGAGGGACAATGTCCTAGCCAGGTTCTTCAGTGTGCTGTCTCCATGGAGGCAGGGGATGGAGATCCATATGGCAGCACAGCCATAAGGGTTATTGATGTGTTGGCAATCATGAAAGCCCCTGAGAATGGTCACGTAGGAATGAGACTTCTCCAAAAAAGTGGTGGGATTGATAACCCAAGTGAAGTGCACCTGCACCAACACCCACTGCGTGGTCAGCAGCAGGAGAAGGAGCTGGAAGCCACTGTGCATCAGGAAAGCTGTGACATCCTTGCCAGCACGGAGTCATGTGGGGTGACTCAAAGGAATGGATTGCTGCAATGGATGGGGATAACTTTCCGTGATTTACCAGCAGTCCTGGCTAACTGGGAGGTCCCAGCTGATTGGAAGTGAGCAAATGTGACACACTGCTGCAAGAAGGGCAGGAAGGAGGATTTTGGGAACTACAGGGCTGTCAGTCGTGTGACAGGAGTGGATCACCCTGAGTGCCCTCATGCATCACCAGCAGGGCAATCAGAGGATCTAGGGCAGCCAGTGTGAGTTTGTGACAGGCAGGTCCTGCCTGACCAGCCTGATCTCCTTCTATGACAAGGTGACCTGCTTTGTTGGAAGAGGGAGAGGCTGTGGGTGTGTCTAGCTGGACTTTGGCAAGGCCTTTGACACCGCTTTTTCGTGGAAGGGGCTGGAGTCACCGTCCCTGGAGGGGATTTAAAAGCCGTGCAGAAGTGGCACTTGGGGACATGGGTTAGTGAAGGCCTTTGCAGTGCTGGGTTGGCATTTGGACTCGATGGCCTTAGAGGGCTTTTCCAACCTAAACGATTCCATGATTCTGTGATTTTATTATCCCTTCAGAGGATTAATCCCGCTGCTAATGCAGCTTTTCACTCACAAAGCGCTTTAGAGGAAGCCACGCCAGGAGAGCGCTTGGAGAGAGAAACTGAAAGTGCTGAGCAGGAGGCAGCTGCCCTCCCGATTCCAGCCCTCCCGCTGTCGCTCCCCCAGCCTGTGCAGTACGAGTAGGTTTCCCTGCTTCTTGGCTCACAAGAGTATTTCGGGGAAAATATGAGAGCTCCGTAGCTGTGCAATTTCCCAGGCGTGGAACCGAGGGCATTTCATCTCTCCAATCGGTCCATTGAAATCCAGGAGGAGCAGCCCGGCAGGTAAGAAAGTGGGTGAAGCCAAATTACCCGTGCAAACTGGGTGGGAGAGATCAGAGTCTCTCCATCCAACAGTTTCAGCTACAACAAATCCACCGGAGTGGATTGTGTGGATTATGCCTCCCGCTGACCGGGGCTCTCGGAATTCAATTGCCGGGGTATTGTAAGGATCCAGTTAAACTTCTCTCCACGCAGAGCTTTGTCCCGAGCAAGCAGATATTTCCTCGAGCTTTAACGACTCCCATTTTCCTATTGTTTGTTCCCTGAGTCGCTGGGCTTCCCCCGAGGCGATTTCCTGGCTCCCTTTAAACGCAGCTGCGAGGTTGGGGTTTTTCTTTCGCTTTTTAGTTGAGATGTGTTGGATGGCGACCCGACCTGGTGTTTTGCTCTCTTGGCGTGTGAGATAAAAGATGAGGCTTTTGGAGGCTGTGGCGGTGGTGGCCATCTGAAGTGGGATGGGATTGTGTGGTGCTGGGTGGTTTGAGGGCTGAATAAATTGGGATGAGCTGGCTGGAGCCTGTCTGGTGATGCTCGTGTGGGTTGGGTGTCTTTAAGCTGAGCCCTGCACCCCAGTCTTGCTTGGCATTCACACCAAAACACCCTCACCGTTGTGCTGAGCATTGTTTGGGGGCAGCACTTTGGGAGTAAAAGCAGGAAAAATGGATCATTTTCTTAGCTGTGGTTTTGCCTGAGGGATGCTGAGTTGTTGTGTGCTTCTGACCATTCTTGGGGCTTCCTCCTTGTATCCTTCACCTCCTGAAACATCTTCCCCGTGCAGCTGGCAGTGATGCAGCAGGAGGAACAGGTCAGGGAGGTGATGGGAAAGGCTTGGGATGTGTTGCAGCCAGGTGAGAGGGATGGAGCTGGAGATGAGCCTGACATCAGGTGGTTTATTCCAGCCTTGGATACTAAAGCTGGGAGCAGGAGTGTTGCAGGGAGTTAGGAGATGGGACTACATGGGGACAGTGGGTGTTTTCCTGAAGCCAAGCAAGTATTCATGCCTAAAGATTAAAAATTATATGGTCCTGCAGAAAAATGGACTGGAGAAGAGGGATTCTGCTGCTGTCCAATTCCAATCAGGCATCTCCAAAAGGAGGGCTTTTAAGACAAGCGTATGAAATTGAGACCTTGTTTACACTGAGGTTGGAACTTGAGCCTCTTTAGGTTTCTTTTTTGGATGGAATTTAAAAGAGGAAAGAAGTAAGCACTGGCAAAAGTTTAGTTTCTGACTTAGAAAACTTCTGTTTTCTAACAAAAGTTACTTTTCCTTTCCAAAAGATCCCCTGAATCCTTTCTGCTTCCTTCAGATTTGATCTGTCTCAGCTATTGATGTTCTGAGCTGGAACACCCAACTTAGTAGCAAACTGCTTGATATCAAAGCCCAGATTGCACATTGCCTGCTTCATCTTCTAAATCAAATCATTTATTCTTCAATATTATGAATCACTCATTGTGAGGGTAGCAGGAAATCCCAATCTGTTTCCATGAGAGTGCTATGTTATATTTTCCTTATTAACTCAAGTCCTTGCCACAGAGCTGTGTGGATGAAGGCTGCTTCATAGCTGGGCACAGGTTGGGTTTAGTTGCTCAGAGATTTTTCTCTTTATTCTTCTTATTAAAATGATGTTTTCCTAGGCTAATGCAGAAAAAGTCAGGTGTTGAGATGGGCTTTTTTAGCTGAAGCATCCATTTCTGTAAGAGTTGGAGCCCAAAGATGAGTTGTGAAGCTCTGGCAGGTTGCTTGCCCAGGATGGGATCATGTCTTGAACCTACTGTTGATCAGACTTCCCTTGGATACCCACATAAGTGCAGACAACCCTTTGCAGTACTGGACTGGAAATCCCCCTTTTCCACCCCAAAACCAGCCCTGAATCCGATTTCTCTGTGAGGACTCTCTGTGTGGCAGCCGTCTCTGCGGGCTGCTCCGCACTTTTGTTTACATCTGGTAGAAAACTTCTTAAATTTCCTGGCAAGGGAGTAATTCTAATCCCTTTCAATGAGATCAAGGGATTAGTGTCTCAGATGCTTATAAAATTGTGAGGATTAGCCAAGCCTCCCCCCCTATTCTTTCTATGCCACATAACGTCATCGCTGTGTTGTAGAAGGGGATCTCTGTGCTGTTACCAAGAGCTGAAGCAATTTCTGGGAGCCTCTGCGAATCCAAGCATTTAAAAACCATGTCTTCTTCATCTCCCTTGCTCCCTCTGGATTTTTGTGCAATTTTTAGGGTGTTTTTCTCTTTTCTTCCAGCATCCCTGGCACCCAACCGCGGTAGCTGTTCAAGCAGATACGTTGGGTTTGCGTGGCTTGGCTGCATTGCGGCACCCGTGCAGGTAAGTAGGGAGCTGAGCCCAAAGTTTTCCTTCACAGAGACTTGCAAATTCCCATCTTGAGAGGACCAGATCCCAAAAAAACGTGTTATTTCATGAGTTTGCCCCTCATTTCAAATGATTTGGGCTTTTGTGGTCCATCCCCAGAGGGGAATGGGTGCTTCTGGGCTGACGGGATGCTCTCACCCCAACTGTTGGGAGCAGTATGAAACTCCACACACCCACATTCCTGCATCCTCTTAATTACAACCTGCACTTTCATTAGGACTTGCTCCCTAACCAGCTTGCAGGGAGCTGACAGGGAGGAGGGTTTACTTCAAACCCTGTTGCCTCTCCCCGCAGGGCAGTTTTTAAATGCCTTTTCTCCCGGGTCGATGGCTTCGTGGTCACTTGACCTGTGTGAGCAAAGTGATCCCAAACTGCCAACTTGGTAGGAACTGGGAGCCAGGAATTCCTGGCCCTGACCCAGTAGAGTTTCAGAGGCGAGCTTTTAAATATATACAAAGACAAGCTCATAATTTCCACTCTACTAATGAGGCCACGGCGTTTTCATTGAAATGTGCCAATAGGCACCACGGTGGTATTTTAGCAGCCTTGTACTGTGAATCCAAATGTGATTTAACATGGCAGCCCCTGTGGAGCCGAGGAAAACAGGCTTCTCCCGCTGAATTTCAATGATGCTGCTCAGTGGCACTTCCCAAAAATCCCCTCGGCAGTGGGACCTCTCCTTGTGTTTCTTCCCGACAAAGTTTTTACCCCCCACTTTGGTGAAGGTTGGAATGGGTTGAAAGGGGATATTTAGGAGGGCAAAGTCTTAATTTAAAGCCTGGATTTAACAGAAACGTGGCTGGCTGGTGTGAGGTGGCGATTTAATAAGCGGGCTGGCCAGAAATATCATTAAATTGTAGTAAAAAAATGGAACATGAGGGCTCCAGACAGCAAGTTTTCTCTTGACCTTTAAAAAGCCACTTGAAGCTGCCAGCCTGCTTGTTGCTAAGCCACCTCCTTAGTGCCACTCATATATTTTCCCTTCTAGTAGGCGATTCAGCACCCAGGAATTAGTGGAGATCCAACAGTAAACTGCTACACGCCTGAAATTCCCACTGGTGGTTTTTTGCTTTGTAGCCTTGGAGCATTCAGAAAATATTTAGCAGGATTTGTTCAGTCAGCTGCAAGAAAAATGTGAATTTTAAGTAACTCTCACAAAAGGTGTTTGGTTTACCTTTTTTTTTTTTATATAAACATGTCGTGCAGCACAGCTGTAAATTGGAGTTTTGCTTATTTAGGGCTCAGTTTATGAGGAGTCCCTGAAACAAGCAGCATCCCTGGGCAAAGGAGGGATGTGGGCAGGTGATGTTGAAAATTTACAGCTGCTTGTCCATCACCTCCTGGTTACAGACCCCAGGGTATGGGTACACCTGGATTTTAGAATCACAGAATCATGGAATGGTTTTGATTGGAGGGGCCCTTCAAGACCAACCATCTCATTCCACCACTCTGCCATGAGCAGGAATATCTTCCACTGGAGCCAGTTACTCCAACCTGGCTTTGAACATTTCCAGGGATAGGAAATCCACAGCCTCTCTAAACAGCCTTTTCCAGTGTTTCACTAAGGTCTCTTCATTTTCTGCATCCCACTGAGGGTAGGCCACGATTCCAGAAGAATAGGGAAGGATGATATCCCATGGCACCACCCTTGGTGCTGAGGCTGTGAGAGAGGAGGAGATGCATTTGTTGGTTGGTGAATGTTTTTCTCCAAGTATCTCGCTTGGCTGTGCAAGTCTGGCTGTGGAAAAGTTCCATTTTCCATTTCCAGCTAAATTTTATGGGGTTTTCCATCCTTGCAGCCACGTTTCTTGTGCCAGTCCCATAGAGGTGAAGCAGTTTTTGTCCTGTTTCCATATGAGTCCCAGGAGTTTTTTTTTGCTGTACTCTAAAGTGTTGCAAAACCATCCCAGTCTCTGTTAGCAGGGGAGAAGGAATGATGAAAAAAAAAAATTGCTCTCCTAAATCCCAGTACTTGGGTCAAAACCAGGAAAGGGTGGACTGACTGTGCAGCTCATATTTTGGAAGTATTAGGAAAAATTGGAAATGGCAGTGACGTGGCAATGGTGTGAATTCCCAGCAGGCTGGGGTGTGGGATTGTCTGGGTTTTCCTGAAGCCTTTTTCGGGCTGTCAGGATTGTAAAACACAAACCTGGCCGGATCAAAGTGGGCTTGGGGGAACAGCTGCTCCGTGGGATTTGTTTAGGGACTTTTTTCCCTGGTGTCCAGTCACCAGCTTTTTCACTCCTCTCCATCCAGCTACCTCTTCTTCTTAGTTTATGCCTCAAATATAAATGGTGTAATTAAAAGTGTCCATGAAGTGCATTCCTGAGGACTGAAACCCAAGATCCGGGAGCAGACAGCAGCAGCATAAAGAGGAATTCTTCCCTCTCTGGCCTCATGCTGCTTTTCCACCACAAGGCTTTCCAGCCATCTGGATCCCCTTTCTGATTATACCCCCCCAAAATCCATAACCCAGCAACCTTATTTAGTGTAAACGAGATCATTCTGCCTTCCTGTTCCCAAATTGTGCTTGGCTCCTCCGACTGCCTTTATAGGGTGGCTGCTGGCAGCTGTGATCCCATCACTGGTGCTCATCTGCAGCAGGATTTTGTAGGATTATTGATCACAGTGTGTTGCACTGATTATTATTTTTTCCCTCATTAAAGGAGCTTAGGAAACGGGGAGAAAAAAGGGTTTCAGGAAGTTGTTTAATGCATCTGCTTCTCAATATTAGAGTGGGGAGGGCAATTTGCTCTTTGGTTCCATGGAAAGTGATTGGTTTTGGTTCAGCCTGAAGATGATCAAAGTGGGATTTTTTCTTTTCTTCCAGATGTGATGTTTTGGGAGTCTCCATTGCTTCCCACAGCTCTGTGTCATCACCCAGGAATTTTAAAATTCCCTGGAGTGTTTAACACCAATTTCTCTGCTCTGACCCTTCAGTTGCATAGGCTGAGTGGTTCTCATGGAGTTTCCAATTTGCTTTCCCCAAGGAACCTGTTTGTTGGGGAACACTGCAAACGAGAAAAAGCAACCACAAATGAAGGTGGGAGATTATTCCCACTTGCCTGTGTTCTCATTGCTCTTTTTGGGCTAAAATACACCCAAATTTGAAAACGTGTGTCCCACCACCATCAGTCCATAAAGCGAAGTGTTGGCTCCTGGCTTCTCTTTTCACCTCAGTACAAAGAAGGCTGGGGGCAGGAGGAGGCAGCAGCACATCCTTTCCCACCACACTTTTGGGAGGAAGAGTGAGCTCACCAGGTCATAACACTGGAGCTGCATGCCAGGAAAAGGGGGGCCAGGGGAAATCATTACAGATCCTCAAGGCCAAAGGGGGAAAATTCCTCAAGTGTTATTTCATCTCCCAGCAGTGAGTTGGGCAGCTCGGGTGAGCCTTTCTGAGAGAGGCACTGCCAGCTCTGCTTCAAACCCTCCTAGGAAGTGATTCCCAGTTCTCATTCCTGATGGGAGCTCAAGCAGGGCTGTCCTCCAAACTCTGCTTCCCCCTCCTCCAGGCTCTATTAAATAGCACTATTGATTTTATTTTTTTTCTATTTATTTTTGCCTGTTTTCCTGGAACTTGCAAAATCAGCCCTGAGCAAACCTCTGGTTTGCTTTTCCAACAGCACTGGGAGAAAGAACTTGACTTTACAGTGGGTGATGGGAGCTGCAGTTGACCCATTTCTGCACATTTCTCTGCCAGTGGTAGCAAAAACATTTTCCCACTTAAAGGTTCTCCTCAGTTTTAAAGTTCTGGGATTAATTGTTTCTTAAACTGTCTGGAATCAGAAGGACTTGCTGGAAATTGCAGCAGTACAGTTGTGCTGCCAGATATTGCTTTCCTTAGACTTTCATATTTTTTTCCAATTGCTTTGTCGTGTTGTCACATCACTTTCTGCATCCCCTGCCCAGAGGCAGTGGAGAGGGTTAAGGTTTTGTGTTTGGTGTCAGCCAGCTGGGGAACACAGCCAGGAAATTTCCTGATTCCAGTTCAAGAAAAGCATAGGATCCGCTCTCAGGGAGGAGGGATCAAAGGTCTGAAGCACTTTGTGCTTGGAGGTCAGTTGGGTTCCTTGGATGTCCAGGCACAGAACAAAAACCCACCACCACCCCCAAGCCTGCATGCAGCCAGAATGGGTGAAACAAATGGGTTTTTGTTCCATTTGATACCCAAAAGTCCTTTCTGTTGCTGTGATGGTGCTGCATCGCCCCGGCCAAGCTTTGCTGGATCCTGGTACAACTCTGCCTGTGCTGTGAGGGACCTGTTGGGATGTTCCCTCTTCCCAGCACATTAATCCCACTAATCAATAACCCTGCCAGGCCTTGCACCATCCCTCACAGTCCTCCATTCCCTGCCAGGTTTGTGGAGTGAAGGATCTGGGCTGGGCTGGATGCTTGGAGCTGGTGCTGGATGTGGCATCCCCATGGTAGCATCGTAGCTCCTTAAAATTGCATCATGCCAAGAGTTTTTGTTTTCCCCCTATGCTCAACCCTGTTGTTCCTTGGTTTTGGATAGCAAAGGCCATCACTCCTGGTTGGAGCAGCCCTGAGATTTCCCCCCTCTCCATGCTAGGCAAAGGTGATGCTGCTTTGGGGTTGGCTCTGCAGCTGCCTGAGATTTTCCCACTGCCACACTGCGGATCCTGGCGCTGGACCAGCTCCAGAGACAGAGCTGAAGGAAATTCCTTCCAGCTGCTTGAGGTCAGGGCTTTGCTTTGCTTTTGGGGTCCACGAGGGGAATTTTTTGCCTGCAAGTTAAACGAGAGTGTCTCTGGCTGCTGCTTCTTAACACCTGGAAGAATCTTTTAAATATTATCCCGTTAGTCATAGCCATTAAATAACCTTCCTCTTGGAGAATCAGTCCATGGAAGAATACCCTGCTTTGCAACACAGCTTGAGCTGTTTCAGAAAGGTCTTGTCAGCTGCTCCCAGTTTAACTTTCAACAGAGTTAATAACGCTTTTGGTTAAACCTGTCTGAAACACGTTGCGAAACGCCTTTGAAACTCGAGACGCCGTTCACGCCCGCTTGAAACCTTTCCCATCGATAAAATATTTCAGTTTGGAGTTTGGCCACAGCTTAGCATTCACTTTTCCCTGATTTCAGGGATTCGTGATTTCAAGCCTGCCTGTGTCTGGCTCCTCCGGGTGTTTGAAGCTCAGGATTTCCTGGAGATAGGTTGGCTTTGCCAGCCTGGCTGGTGGGATGCCTGGACCACCAGCTCCATCCAGTTTCCCCAGTTAATGTCTGAGGAGAGTAAGGCTGAGTTTGCTTTGAACCCCTGTGGAGAAAGTTGTTTGTCTTGAAAACATAAAGTAAATCCCTCTAAAAACAAAGTTTATTTACAACACCAGAGGCAGAAGCCACCGCTCCACCCAGCATGTGGGCTCTATTTAGGTGTGAGGGTGCATAGCACATGCATGGCCCCTTTATGCACTGATGTTATAAATAAATAATAATTTATTTTTTCTTAAAGGTTAAGCAGCTCCTTTTAATAAGTAAAACCCTAAAAAGGAACATGCAGTTCAAATCCATGTGGCAAAGCAGCAGGAAAGCAAAAATCTGCAGCTTTCAACCCATGGCATTACTTAGAGTGGTGTCCCTGGTGTCACCCCCTGGCTTCAGGATCCACAGCTCTGCCTCTTTCTCTCCTCCTCCTCCTCCTCTCTGCCTCAGTTTCTCTACCTATGAGAAGACAATTGCATCTCTTATTAATCCCTGTGAGATCTCCTTAGGAACACTGGGTACAAGGTTGGCCCCATGTCTTAAGGGCTTGCTGTGGCTCTAATGGGGATTAATTTGGTACGTGGCTTCCTGAGGTTTACCTTTCACAGCCCAAGTGTAATCAACGAGCTCAGCTGACCTCTAACACTCCTTTTCTGGCTGCTCGATGGGCCATTAACCAGCGCTTGGCTTTTAATTAAAGCTGGGTTTTGTCCTCCGTGGATGTGCTTGGCCCCACGTTGCTGAGCCCTTGGAGGGTGTAAGGAAGGAGTTGAGGAGCTCAGGTTGTTCTGCCTTTGTGGCTCTCTGCATCCCAGGACAAGGAACCATTGTTCCTTGCTATTTTTCACAGAATCATGGAATAATTGGGGTTGGAAGGGACCTTAAAGACCATCCAGTTCCACCCCCTTGCCATGGGTTCTCCAAGCCCTAACCAAACTGGTCTTGAACACTTTCAGGGATGGAACAGCCACAGCTTCTCTGGACAACCTGTGCCAGTGCCCCCTTTTCTATGTGCAGCCAGTAGGGGTTTTAGGAACCTACTGGGAGCCATGGATGCCCCATAAGCATCATCTCCCTGCTCTGAGATGCCTTGAGGATGTAGAGAGCAACAGGGAGGCTTTTGTTCTGCACCAGAAACTTTTCATCCTTCTTTATGGCTCCTTTTTTATTTCTTTTGGCTGAGCCCTTGCAAATCTGAAGCAGCTTAAAATACTGTTCCTCCCCCCAGCTCTCCTTAAAAAAAAAACCAACCCCAAAGCTTGGCTGCTTGAAATCATCAGATTTCACTGAGGTCTTTTAAAGTTAACAGTTTCCTGGATCCTGGGCAGACTAACTGATTTTTCCCCTTTAACCTCCCTGTTTTTTGCTGTAACATTTCTCAGCTGTTGCAGCAGGAGGGAGGAAGGACCAGGGCAGCTCCAGTGTGGAGAAAGTTTTTTCACACGGGGGTTGGATGAATCTGGTGTGGGATTCCCTGGATTTGCACCACAGGGGACAGAAGGGTTGGCCCCAGGAGGCTGAGCTCCCACGACATGGCTGGCAGGTAGGTCATGGCTGCGCTCCTGACACCCTTTTGGGGCAAAATATTGGGGAAATAGTTCCTTTGGAAGAGGATAGTGGGATGCTGGGAGTTGGTCTGAGCTCTGTTTCTGCTGAGTGTTTGTTTGCTGAGGGCTGTGATGGTTTCTAGCTGTGCTCATGGATGTGGGGACTGGTGCAAGAGCAGCGCAGCTCAGGTGCATACGAGCGTGAGGAATTTTGCTGGCTTGATGGGATTTACTGCCCCAAATGCAGCCTTGGATGTTTCTGACCCATGGAATCTCTTAGTGGGATTGCTGAGAAGAGCACCACGAGTTAAAAGACTTGGAAAGAAAAAAAAAGCAACAGTCCAGTGCTAGTTGCCTGTCCTCCAGGAGCTGTCTCTCCTTCCTTGCAAAAAGTCACCTGGAGCTTCTTGTGATCTCTTGGGCAGTCGAGGAGCTGGAGGCAGCCAGCCTTGGCCAAAGGCAGTGCTCAGCACGAGCCCCAGGGCGAGGTGGTGCAGCCTCCTCCAGCTGGAACATCCTCATGCCACCAGCCTGACCGAGGGGAGCCCCTGAACTGTCCCAAATCCCCCTGACCCAGCGGGACTGAAACCCAAACCCAGCCCGGCGATGCCGAGCTGCGCATTAACTCCGCCGGAGCTGGGAACAAAGGTTTGGGGGCTGGATTGGGCTTTTTTTAATTTATTTGCAAAGCAAACCAGCTCAGCTGAGCGGAACAGGCGTCGGTGGAGGAGCGTGAGCTGCCGGGTGGTTGCTGGGCTATAAAATCCCATCCCCACCAGCGCTGGCAGGGGGATGTGCCGGCTCCCCGAGCTCTCGTAGCGTTTCCACGTTGGCCGGGAGAGGTTCTGAACATGCGTGTTGGTCTCTGGAGGCTCTAATCAAATCCAGGCTTTACCAGAAATCGCCTCGAAACTTCCAGCGAGCTGAGGAAACTGAAAGCAGCCGGTGCAAGGAGGCTCCCGGGCGGGGGGTTTGGGGCTGGCAGGGATGTTGCCTTCAGCAAGGGGATAAGTCCTGGTGAGGCAGCTGGGATGAGAGGTGAGTCTGCTCCCCGTGGGAAGTCAGGGGAAAGCCCACGGGGTTCGGCAAAAACGGAGCCTCAAGGGGGAAAGGACATTCAGGGGTGAGGATGCTGCTTGGAGGGACGCTCAGGGGATACTTGGATTTTGGAGCATCGCTCCCTGGCATGTGTGGGTTCAGATCCTGCAGTTTCCCCACTGTCTTCCCTCCCTGTACAAAATGAGGAGCTGTGCAATTACTGCGCCGTGGAAAACTCCCTGCTCCAGGGAAGGGTTTTATTATCCCTCGGTGATTTTGTTTGGGAAACAGGGCTCAGACTGCAGGTACTTTCCTTGCTTGTAAAACTCCGTCGCACGTTGCTCTCCCGTGGGCAGAAGGGAAAACAAGGTGTATTTTTAACTTCCTTTTCTAAGCTGGGGGCAGGGGAACTTTATGCCTGGCCAGCAAAGGTTGTGATCATCAGAGGTTGAACAGTTCAGAGAGTGATTGGAAGATAAGAGATAGTAAATAAGTGGAGTTAAAATCCTGGGAGAGACAATTTGCTGAAGTCGTTATCCCAGGCAGCTGCTCAGGGTTTAATTGGGGCTCTCCAGGGGGAGGGAGGTTTTGGTCATGGGTCCCAGACAAGGGACGAGACAGCCAAAATTGCTGCCTCTTCCTCTTGCTCGCTGGTGCCTCGGGGCTTTCCTGGGGGGAAGGAGCCTGGGGCTGTGCTGAGGAGTAAAGCTGAAGCCTGCAGAAATGTTCTTAAACCACCAAACATGAGTCTCAGATGGGAGAAACAAAAAAAGCCTTCTTTACAGAGTCCATAGTCTCCCAATAATTTCTCTCAGCGGCGCGGCTGTGTGTCCTGGCAATGTCCTTGTCCTCTTCCTTTTCATCTTTGATGATTTTGGTGGGGGACTTCTATGGAATGAGGACTCAGTCTTTGAAACCACTGGAGGGGAAGGGAAGGCAAACTTGCCTTGCTCCAAGGCTTCCTGGCTGCTTTCAGTATTTTTACCAAGTTACTGCGGGGTTTGAGGGGTGCTGGCTGCAGCCGGGGCTGCTTGGATGCAATTCCTGCCGTCCATCTCATCCAGTGTTGAACTTGAAGGATGATGTGTGAAAGGAAAAGAGCTGGAGGAGAAGCTCACTGTGGGAGAAAGAAAATCCCAGCCCCAGCTGATCCAGCCCTGCTTTGTTTTCAGGGTTACCAGGATAGGAACTCGGTTTTGGGCAAGGATGGGGGATGAGTGCAAAGTCATCTCCAGCCCCCTCCGCATCCATTCAAGGGGCCACTGGTGTGCAAATCCCTAAGGAATGTCACATCCATGTGTTTTCTCCCTGTCTCCACAGCCTACCCATGAGCTCAGACTTCCAGCATTACAGTTTCAGGATGCCGAACATTGGGTTCCAGAACCTTCCTCTCAACATATACATCGTGGTTTTCGGCACAGCCATCTTCGTCTTCATCCTCAGTTTGCTCTTCTGTTGCTACTTGATCAGGTAAGGGAATACTGTGAGGGAATGTTGCCCAAGAACTTCCCTGCTTCCAGGCCCATCACTGATCCCTCCATCCCAAAAAGAGGATGGCAGCACCAATTCCCTTCGCACATCTTGTGTCAACCTGATGTCCCACAAAGCAGTCATACTATCCACTTAAAATCCACTTGCTAAAAAAGGTATGGAATTGTGGTCAGCTTCTCAAAAACCCTGGAAAGGGATGTTTTATGGTCCCTGCTTTCTGCTTAATGTTTCAACACATTTCCCTTTCTAATGAGTAACCCGTGTCCTGCGTGCCTAAGGAATGTTTAATACCTGCTCCGTTGGTTATTGAACACAAATTGCTCCTTCAACAGCACAGTTTGGAGATTAATGATGCAGAGTTGATGTGTTCATCTGAGCAGTGGGGGAACAGGACAGCAGGGTTAAAGGTTGTTCCAGTTTGGGGCTTGTTTTAATTATTTTATGGGCCACTGGGGAGATTATTGGGCTGCTAATTGAGAGGAGAAACTCTTCCTGAGGGAGGGAAAATGAGGCAAGTGGGGAAAAAACACAGTGCCTGAGGATCAAGATGGTGATGGAGATGAGTTGTGCTGATAATCCAGTGCTGGCTGTGCTTCCGCCTGTGCCTTGGAGCAGAGGTCATCATTCTGCCAGCAGTGGCAGCCAGAATTCTGCATTCCCAGAGCTCTCCTCCAGCTTTTCCATCCCCTTTCCTTCCCCTCTGTCTTTCCAGCTGGCCCCAGCTCCCTGCAAGCTGTGTGTCCATCACATCCCTTCCCTGTGTTCCTGTAAAATAGGTACCGAGTCTCTCCTTGCACCACAGCAGCCAGTCCCACTAGGTTATACTATCCAGAGCATGTTAAAAATATTTTATCCTGCTCTTGTAGACCAGGGTAGTGAGATTTTAATGTCAGCCTTCTAATACTTCATAATTTCCACCTATTTCCAGTTCTGTATGAAGCAAAACCTCATAAAACAAGCAGATGAGCCCAAACCCAAGTTTACCAAGGGCTGATTTGGCCTGCTTAGGCATCATATCAAAATTTTTTTCCCCACAATTATAGAAATTGTGTTTTGAAGGTGCATGAAAATAGACCAGAGGGGTCCAGAGGACTCAAGGACTTGTTTTTGCTCAGATGGAGCTTGAGTCTATATGGGCCACTTAGAAAACTGAAGAGGTGTTTGGACTTTGAGAGTATTTTCCTGGGCACTCGCTGGGTGTGTTATGCCCCAAAGAAGGAATAACAAGGAGTAATGTCTGGAAGGTCAAGCCAGAAAATCTTTAAATTTAGAAGCTGGAGGCGTGTTGTAAGAGAGAGAGAGGGTGAGTAACCAGTGAGAGAAGCCAGCAGGGAAGTGGCAAGTCCTTCGTCTCTTCACGTCTTTAAATCAAGACCGAGGACCTTCCTGGACGAGACATTTTGGCTCCTGATCCCAAGGTGCTATTTAACAACCCATGATAGATGGGGAGTTGGATTAGGTCATCCAGTGATCCCTTTATAGCCCAAAACCCTAGAGAGACTCTACAAATGGCTCTTCAGCCCTCCTGCCTCAGCTCTTTTATTAGCAGGACAGAACCAAAACAGGATACTCCAGCGCCATTGGGGAGGGTTGTGCTGTGCTGTGGGTTTTAGCTGTGCCAGTGGCCCAGGAGCATCCACCTCCACAGAAGCTGCTCTGTAATCTCAGCTCATCTGGGATATAAAAGTCTGAGTTTTGGTGGGGTTTGGGAAGCATTGTAGGTGGACAACAGGATGAGGACCGCCCACCTGCAAGGGCAGAGAGACAAACAGGAGGACAGGGTGGTCTCCTCCAGAGCTCCAGGGCTCTGCTTCCATCTGTGGGGGTTCTTTGCAGGTAACAGCAGCTCGTGGCTTTCCCATAGGTGCAGCATCAACACAGCCCTTCTCCCTCCTTTCCCATAACCCCTCATCTCCAAATATTTGGCAAACACCAAGCAAGGCTCATGACACCACCCTCAGGCCCTGGTTCTCATCTCCTGCTCTGGATCAGAGCAGCCCCTGCAGCTCTGCCCACATCCCCAGCTGGGGACACATCCAGAGTGTGGAAGAGCCAATATCAGGTGTATTCACCTCAAATCACAGAGCTGATGGCATTAAATAAAAGATGTGCTGGGGAAGGAGAGGGCATGGGCTGCACTTTGCAGCTGTGTCAGTAAAGGCTGTGTTGCTTCCTTCAAGTGGAGGAAAAGTGACATTTTTAATTGGATTGGCTCAAAACAAGAGTCCAGTAGGAATTGTACAACAAAAATCATCATTGCCTGTGCACCATTCAGGTGAACCTCAAGCTGTTCTGCTGTTGCAAACCACTCAGGTCAGAGCTCAGATAAAAAAGGAAGAACAAGGAAATGAGATTTTGCAGGCAGCTGGTTGTGTCTATCTCTGGTGAATTAATGAAAGTGATAAACTCGTGTTGCCTTCGGCCCCATAAAACCCAGTCCAGAAGGATGTTGGGCTGAGCAATGCCACCCTCACTGTGGGTCAAGTCTGCAGCATCCTGGCTTTGTGCTTTGCTGTGGATCATCCAGGGCTCATCCCTGCCCAGCCTGGAGCTGTTAAAAATCTCTGGGAGGTGCAGAGCACACAGCCCCTAAAAAGCCCCCTTTTTTATTTGGGCTGTTTCCTTCTGCATTCAGACGTGCCAGGATCCAACACAGTGGTTGGGTTTTTGTTCAGAGAAAGGAACAGAGAGTCTGGAGCACCAGGAGCAGCTGAGGGAGCTGGGAAAAGGCTCAGGCTGGAGCAAAGGAGGCTCAGGGGGAATTTCTGGCTCTGCACAGCTCCTGGCAGGAGGGGACAGCCAGGGGTTTGGGCTCTGCTCCCAGGGAACAGGGACAGGAGGAGAGAGAACGGCCTCAGGCTGGGCCAGGGGAGGTTTAGATTGGATATGAGGGAAAAATTCTTCACCCAGAGGGTGCTCAGGCACTGGCACAGCTGCCCTTGGCAGTGTTGGAGTCCCCATCCCTGGAGGGATTTAAAAACTGTGTGGATGTGGCACTGGGGGATATGGGTCAATGGTGGCCTTGGCAGTGCTGGGGGAACAGTTGGACTGGATGATCTTAGAGCTTTTCCAACCCAAACAATTCTGTGATTCCATGAAGAGCCCAGGGAGCCCAGCTGAGCTGGGGACAGCAACACAATGGTGGGATAAAAACCCAGTGCCCAGGACCTTTCTACTCCTTCTACTATAACGGAGCTAATAGGAAAATCTCAGAGGTAAACCTGCAAAAAACGTTTCCTCTGCATTTTATACCCATAGTTGTTCACTTGCTGTTGGTGATTCAGTCACCCAGAGAAGCAGGGAGCTCCCACTCCTGCAGGAAGAGATCCCAAAGGCCAGGAGAGCCTTCAGGGAGGGTGACAGCACATGGGATCAGCAGCCAGGCACTGTGTGGTCCCTTATCTCGGTCAGACATCTGCCAGGAATTCCTGGGGAGTCACAGCACTTGACAGGAGATGGATGGAGCCGGCTCCGCTTGCCAGGATCCGGGGTCTCCTCACGACAGCTGCACCAGGCCCCACCAGGATCCATCTGGCCCCGGATCCTGGCTCAGGGAGCAAGGAGCAGTAGGCTGAGCTCGCACGCTTCGGCACCAGATGTACTCGTGCTGCTCCCCAGAACCTCCAGGGAGGAGTTTTTTTTTGGGAAAATCTCCTTTTCTGGCTCAGCACCAGCTCAGGGCATTGTAGATCTGCGCTTCCAGCACGGAGCTGTGCAGATCCATGGCCAGGTGGTCACTTCTTCCCCACCACTGGTCCAAGGTGCTCCAGTGGCTTTGGCTCAGGGAGGCCAAACCCTTGGTGGCCACTCAGTGCTCCATCCAGAGGGATGCTGCTTCCCATTCCAGGCGAGTTTTCCCTTGTCTGTGGTCTCCAGCCTCGCTTTTCCCCATCTGTGTTTCATAAGCGCCTTCCCAGCCACCGGATCCCTGCGGATTGGGCCGGTTTCATCCTGTTTTCTCTATTGTTCCTGCATCTTCTGCTCATGTTTCTGTTCAGGGTCACTGCCAGAGGGATGAGACCCCAGTCTCCTCCTCCTTCTCTTCCTCCTCCTCTTCTCCTCCTCCTCCTCCTCCTCCTCCCTGCCTGCAGTGTTTTCTGTGGTTCATGCCAGGCAGCATTGTTGGAGCAGGAGGAATGGCTCCCTGTGAAATTTGGGACTGACTTTCTGCATCTCTCCCTGCAGCATTAAGGTGCATTTTTACCCATCCCTCAACTTTCTAAGGCCCACAGCATTTTAGGGGAGGGTGTCAGACATAAGGAAATATTTTTCCATCCCATTTTTATAACTCCCCCACTGCAGCATGGTAAAATTGGAAAAACCCCCAGGAGCTCAGGTTGAAACAGCCAGGGATTTCAGACAGCCCTCAGAATATTTTTGGAGAAGAGAAATTCCAGGCAAGGGGATTTCCCATCTTGAAATCACACTCAGAGCTGGCTGGGGAAAATATTCCTATGGCTCTCCAAGCTCTGCAGCCACACATGGACTCCATATTGAAAGTCCTTGGCCAACTCTTCAGCCTTGGGAACTTCCCTCCTGAGTTTTCCAAGCACTTAATTAAATGCCATGTCTGGTAATAAGAGGCAATATTGGTTATTTTAATTTGAAATGTATTTATTTTAGGAGCATAATGGCTTTCTCCAGCCAGCGGATGCCTGTGGAGATCTCTGCTGGCTCTGACTCTGGAGAGAAGAGACTGGGGAGGGAGAGGATGGAACCAGCACTTTGTAGCCTAAAATTCCTGCTGGACTTCCCACTGAAGCAGGTGTTCCTGGAACAGGCCCATCCCATTCCTCTCCATCCCTCAGTTTGCTCCAGCAGTGGTTGTGGTTTTATTATCTTAGAATTGAGGATAAAGCTGAGTTGGAGGAACCCAGAAGCAGCCGTGATGGGGACTTTAGTAGGAAACCTCTGGGCAGGGACTCTCCTTCCCTGTCCCTGCTGGGGTAGGAGCAGGGTTTTCCTCAGGTCTGAGCTGCCATGCCTTGAAAAACAGTGCTGCATTCAGTGTTGGAGTTGTTGCCAGCAGAAGAGGTTGAAAATTGAGGGAATTTATGGCAAATTGTGATTTCCTCACCCACTTTTTCTGGTCTTAACCATGTAATTGATGTTTGCTTGGAAAATCAGGGAGGTAAAAAGAGGGATAAGGGAGGAGTTGTGTGCTTTGGGATGGAGATGTTGCCTTCCCAGCAACAGGGAAAGCTGGATTTGTAGTTTCCTGTGGCCATTCTCATTTCTGAAATAAAAAAAAAACTTAAAACATGTTAAAGCTGGAAAGGAGGGAAGTGAAATGTTTTAGGTATTAAAATAATCCTGATTTTTTTTTATTGCTTGACCTCATGTTTCTCCCTGATTTCATTGCAGGCTCAGGCATCAGGCACACAAAGAGCTTTACGCCTACAAACAGGTGAGATTATCCTCTACCTTTTTTTCCCCTTCCCTTCTCCCTAGTGCCAAATCCATCAGTTTTCCTCGTGCTGTTCCTCTTCTTGGGAGCTCTCTGGCCCTCAGAGGGCAGGTGTAACACCTAGGCCAATCTGATTTTATTGTCCCCTGCCCCCCAGGACCATCCCTCACCTGCTCAGGGCTTTTCCAGGGAACAGCTCCATGGCAAGCCCAGCTCTTCCCTGCACCCACCTGCACTTAACAATTCAAATAAATGCAGCCCAGAGGTGGGTGGGTGTCAGGCTGCTGCTTCCACATCCTGTTTTCTCCAGGATTTGTGGGATTTTCTGCCTCTGATCCCTTGATCTGTGCAGGATCAAGGGTGGAGTTAGGCTGCAAACACACAATTGTCCTGGATTTACAGCCTTTTCCAGGTGTTCACGTTGGATGGAGGGAAAATGAAGTGGTAGCCCAGGAGGGTTAAATATGGGAGGAAACCTGGATTTGGTCCTTGTGGTTTTATCTTTCCCAGTGCTCCCCTCCTGTCCCTGCACAGGGACCCTCGTGCTGTGCTGGGTTTACTGGGGGATTTCCAGTTCTACTGGGACACTCAATGGGATCCCTTTGTGGAGATTTTTCCTGGGAATTGCTCATGGCAGAAGCTCTGTCCTGACCCCAGCTCTTTGCCTTGCAGGTCATACTCAAGGAGAAGGTGAAGGAGCTGAACCTCCATGAGGTGAGCACATCCTGGGGCAACAAAAGCTCCCTCACCCTCCTCTTCCTCACCCTGGGGAGGGGCCAAGCCCTCAAATCCAACTCTGCTGGGAGCAGAGCATGCAGCCAGCTGTGCTTTGGAAATGGGGAAAGATCCTCTGCAAAAGTCTGGATTAAACCCTCTCCCTCCTCCTGGCTCCCCTTGGGTTTTCCAGCGTGGTTGCTGTTATTTATTGCGTTCTTTGTGTCACCCCGGTAAGGAGCTGTGCATAAGGGGAGGCCAAGGCAGGCTGGGCCTTGTATAAACAGTGTCCCTGGGCGGGGACATCCCCTCTGGGGTGTGACAATATCCAGCACAGCTCGGGGCAGGGAAAACTGAAATCCAGGATAAACATTCACCCCCGGCTCCTGGAAGAGGCAAATCCGCTCCTCTCTTCCCATCCCCTGAGTGCTGAAACACCTTAGTTTGTCTCCATGGCCTTCCAGGCTTTTTGGGGCTGAGCATTTCTGTTCACAGCCCATTTTTCCTGATGAATTTGAGCAAGAATCTGCTCAAATCCCTCCTCAAAGCACGGCTTGGATTTATTTATTCCAATAGAGATAACAAAAATTCCCACCCACATCCGGACACGAGGCTCCTCATCTGCTCAGCACCAGCTCCAGTTGTTCATAAGCCACTATTTCTTTTACTTTAATCCCCTGAGCAGAGCCCATCCCACGTTTTATCCTGACTCTCCTCTCCCCACAGCCCCCAGGGTAAATCCCAGGGGCCCCAGGGTTGCAGCAGTCCCTGCTACAGGCCCCTGTTTCTGATCCACTCCCATTAAATCAACCTGCAGTGGGGTTTTTGTCGGCACACAGGCTTCAAAGCACTTCCTGGGGTGAGAAGTGGATGGAGGAGGGATTTGGGAATGTGCCAGAGCTGGGAATGGCCTCTGTAGCTCTCAGCCCTCCTCCTCCTCCTCTGTTCCCAGCTGTCTGCAGCATTCCCAGCTCTTGGGGAGGACGAGGCCTCTGTGGGGAAGAGGACAGAGCTGTTCAAGCTCTTCCCTGGGATTTGGAAAAGCCTGGAAGGGTTTAGCTCATAAATATCCCATTTTGGCATTTGCAGTCAGTGTTTCTGGAAAGCAGAGGTTGGGGTGGGAATTTTCCAACATGACGGGGCAGCTGCCCAGAGCCCTGCGGAGGGAAAGCGCCCACCCAGCTCTTCCCTCCTTGTCTCTGGATCTGGTTTTCCCCTTTTTCCATCATTCTGCTTCTCCCAGGCCCTGAGGGAGCTCGGGATGTGTGTGTTCCTCAGGGGCTGACCCCAACAGCTGCACCTGGCCCTGGTGCACTGAGAGATCCCAGGCCAGGGAGGCTGGGAAAACCACCCAGGAATATTCAAAATCCCCTGGGATATCCAAAATGAGTCAGGAGGAATTGGCTGCAAGGGTGAAGGAGGTTTTGGCTGAGAAAACAGCCAGCAGCTTTCCCAGCCCTGGGATAGGCATGGCAACAGCCTCTTGCCTTTTCCTCTTCCCAGAGGTATCCCAGTGGATGCAGCTCAGTCCCAGGGACCTGGCAGCAGCGTGGATCCCTCCCCCTGCACCCTAAAACTTCCAACACATCCCAGCTTTGGGGCTGTTCTGTGGAGGCTCCATGGTCCCTTCCACCAGGAAAGGGAGACCAGAGCGTCAGCCTGTGATACTGAAGCTTGGGCAGCAAAATTTGGGAAGTCTTTAGGGGAAATTTCATCTCTGAGAGGGTGGGGAGCCCTGGCACAAGTTTTCCAGAGCAGCTGTGGCTGCCCCTGAATCCCTGGAAGTGTCCAAGGCCAGGCTGGACAGGGCTTGGAGCAACTGGGGATAGGGGAAGGTGTCCTGCCCATGGCAGGGGGTGGGACTGGATGGGATTTAAGGTCCTTTCCAACCCAAGCCATTCCAGGATTGGATGATTTTAGCCATTTGGTAGTTTCTATTTGCCACTGTTGCTCCCTGACCGCTGCCATTCCCTGTGCACCCCACACCCTGCAGATCTGTGCCGTGTGCCTGGAGGAGTTCAAGCCCAAGGACGAGCTGGGGATCTGTCCCTGCAAACATGCCTTCCACAGGAAGTAAGTGTGGGCTCTTGCCACCCCCATCCCAGGGAATGGCAGCAAAAGCCCCAGCTGGAGGAGCTGGGGCATTTGGAGCAGCAGTTTGGGAGCTGGAGTCACAGTTTGGGGACCTGGGGTTTGACTTGTAGGGTGCCCCGAGCTGAGTCAGGAGTTGGCCTTGGTGATCCTCATGGATCCCTTCCAGCTCAGTCTGTAATTCCATGAAAAATGTAAATATATATTATTTTATACAGGCATGGTTTATGTAAAGCAAAGCCACTAAAATTTATGTTACTATTTCTAATAATAACAATATTTAATATAACAATACTATATAATATTCTACGTGCTAAAATGACATTCTGCTATATGTTACAGATATTTTTATATTTCCAGTATATTTATATCTACATTATATAT
>VWYI01044199.1:3919-43544 GCA_013399455.1 Anthoscopus minutus
GGAATGGGAATGGGGCTGCAAACCCAGCAGGAATGGGAATGGGAATGGGGCTGCAAACCCAGCAGGAATGAGAATGGGGCTGGCTTCAAACCCAGCAGGAATGGGAATGGGGCTGGCTGCAAACCCAGCAGGAATGGGAATGGGGCTGCAAACCCAGCAGGAATGGGAATGGGGCTCCAAACCCAGAAGGAGCCAGCCCGGTCCTTAACAGGACTGGAGTCTGAGCACTGAGAGTTCAGGACTTTCAGCTGGCTCAGGCTGGGATCTCAAGCAGCATCACCCATCCAGGGCATTTGCATTCACTAGGGAAAATGAGAACTTCTGCATCCCCCAAGTTTCAGGACAAGGGAGAAGCTCCTTTAGAATTTCAAGAACTCCAGCAATCCCCTGAGTTTCACAACAAACAAGTTAAACACTTCTGTTTGGGGTTATTTAAGATATTAGATCCCAAGTATTTTTCTGCTGGAGGCAGCATCACCTTGCACAGTTCTGCTCAATCTGAGGGTGGAATTAAAATGTTTGTACATTTTGAAAATAAATGAGCCAAAGCCATGGATTGACCTCTTGTGCTCATGGAAACTGTCACCTGTGGAGCCAGGCTGGTGCCCTGGGGACAGCACTGAGGGTTGAACAGTCCCATGAACACTTCCTGCTTTAGCCCAGACTCTCCCAGGATGATCACGAGTTCCCTCTGCACTAGGGATGCCAAAGGAGGGGACAGCCCAAAGAAGGTTTAGAAGGTGAAGGCTCTCCTCACGCACCCAGAGCTCTCCCAACACCTCCTGTATCTCCCATAACCTCTGGCCCATGACTGCTTCTGCTGGAAGATGAATCTTTGGGGTTGAAGAGTTGACAGGGCACCACCCTTTAGACTGTGGGACTTCCTGAAAGTGAACTCCTGCTGGCATCTGAGCAGGAACATCCATCCAAGCTGGGCTCAGAGCCTGGAGCTCAGGACACAGATCCTGCATGGGGCCAGGACCCCAGTGCCAACCACAGCTCAGGGACAGGTGAGGATGCCCCATCCCAGGAGCTCTGGCTGCAGTTCCCACCTGGTCACACTCTGCAGGATCTTCTGCTCATCCTGGTCCAGACACACAGCAAAGGAGGACTGGACCCCAATGATCTGGACCTTGTCCACTTTGATCTGGGACACGCTGATCTGCTGGGAGGAAAGGCTGCAGTGAGGGAGCTGCTGCCTCAGCACATTCCCAAGGCTGGGCAGCAGCAAAGGGATCCCCCCAGGAGCTGCTCTCTCCAGCCCTGCTCCTCTCCCAGCTGGGCCAGACCAACTTCATCTCCCCAAATGTAAAAGCTCCAGGACTGGAGTTACCTGATTGAAACTTTTCTTGGATTTGGAGTTCTGCCTCTTGACCACCTCGGTCATGGTTAAGTTGAGACATTCTGTCTTTGAGGCTGCAATAGAAGGGAACTGCAATGACCTGGGGCTCTGCTGGGAACCCAAGTGGTCCCTGCATCTCTCAGAGCATCCCAGAGCTGGAGCTCCAGCAGGGTCTCAGTGCTGGGGGAATGCAGTGCAGTCCCTACTTTCCTCCCCTCCCGCTAAATGTCCTCTGTAATTCCAGCTGCTTTCCAAACACAGCAGGAGAGAACATTTAACCACATTGGGGTGCAAACAAGAGAAAAACCGGAGGACAATCTGACTGTCCCCGAGTGGCCTCTCCTGAGCCCATCTGGCACTGCCTGGAGTTACAGTGACATCCTGTGGTCAAATCGCTGAACGGGAAATCCACCGCAGCCAAGGGCCTCAGATTCCTCTTGGAAGGACATAGATCCATGGCAAGGTTTCTCCCCCAGAGAGGAGCTATGGAGAGACCCCTGATGCAAACCCTGAACCAGAGCAGGAACATCCAACTCAACATTCAGAGGGGGTGAGAAACCCATTCCTGATGTTTTTCTCCCAGGATTGGCTGCGTGGCTCCACAGACAGGGAGGGACAGTGTGGAGCTCCACACAGCGTGCAGGGATGTCTCCTGTCTGGCACAACAGCCATTCATTCCCCTGATTATCCTGCTGACAAACACCTGCCAGCACCAGCCACATGAGGAAAAAGGACATAAACCCCCCCAGTCTCCTCAGAACTGGATGAGTGTGATGGCCAAACCAGCACCTCTTAAACAAGAACAAACCAAATACACGCACAGAGCAAGAACTTTGGAAATTTTCAAAGGCTCAAAGCTCGATTAATTGGAAACCTGATTAGAAAAAAGGCTTCTGAGGCCAAGCCAGGTGGCTGGGAGCTGTGGCTGGGCTGCAGGAAGGGAACCAGGCTGCAGCAGCAGCTTAGAAAGGGCGTGCTGAGAGATGCGTGTGAGGCAGGGATTCATTCACTCTGCTTCATTTCAGAGTTTTACCCGTTCCTCCTTGCTAAATGAGTGTTGTTCTGGAAACCATCACTCTCCATGACCATCCTGGTGTTTGAGCCACCCTAGCCACACCCCTACTGGATGTTTTTCCAGCTGGAAGCTTTGGGACAGTGGGACAGGACGTGTCCTTTGTCCCTGATGTGGTGCTGAGGATTGGCACACACCCAAGGACTACAGCAGAGCTGAGGGAACACCAGGAGACTCCCACGTGTCTCCTGCATTCTCACCTCCCTCATTTGCTCCAGCCAGGAGATCCACACCGTTCCCTTGCTCTCCCAGCGCCTCCCACCCTTCCCAGGACCCCACACCCACCGAGTTCCTCATGCTTCCTGCAGGCCTTGCTGAGGTTGATGGAGGTGCAGACCTTCTCCACATCATTCCAGTGACTCCTGCCACTGGCAGCTGTCTGCAGGGACCAGCCAGAGCCCAGGGGAGAGAAGCATACAACCATTCAGCTTGGAAAACACCTTCAAGGTCAAGTCCAACCCTAAATCTAAACCTTAAGTTGTTAAGCACCAACCCTGCATCTTTTAAGCATCCCCATGGATGGTGACACCACCACTGCCCTGGGCAGCTGTGCCAGGGCTGGAAAACCCTTTCTGTGAAGAAATTCTCTAATATCCAATCTAAACTTCCTCTGGCCCAGCCTGAGGCCATTCCCTCTCCTCCTGTCCCTGTTCCCTGGGAGCAGAGCCCAATCCCCCCAGCTGTCCCTTCCTGGCAGGAGCTGTGCAGAGCCAGAAGTTCCCCCTGAGCCTCCTTTGCTCCAGGCTGAACCCCTTTCCCAGCTCTCTCAGCTGCTCCTGGTGCTCCAGCCCCTTCCCTTTCTCCCTGAACATATGCCAGCCCCTCAGTGTCCCTGCCATGAGTGTCCCAGAGCTGTCCGCAGCACTGGAGGTGCTCCAGCAGTGCCAGCACAGACCTTGCTGTATGCAATCTGTAGTGTCAGTGGGATTGCTTCCCTGTCTCCATCTATTCCCAGCCTTTTGCTGCCTGGACCTGCAGGAAACAAGGAGCAAACATCACACAGGGACTTTTTATCCCCAGCCTTTGCTGGCTGCTGATACAGCAGCACACTCAGGACCTGCAGAAAGGAGAAAAGGGCTTGCTGAGCACAGCAGTGAAGCAAAAGGGAAAAAAAAAAAAAAAAAAAAAAAAAAAAAAAAGAGAGAAAAGTTGGCTTAAAAGCTGCAGAAAGCAAAGAATCCAACAAGGAATTTCAACACAAAACCACTCTGCAGAACTGAAAGTGCCCCTGGCTGAGCCGGTGCAGAGGGAAAACACAGAGCAATAAAGGCCACAGCCAGCTCCTGTTTGCTCAGGCAGACTTCTGCCCACATTAAATTAGCCCTGAAACACTGGGCCTGACACTTTCTAACTGTGCTTTCCCTCCCTGGAGAATTTCTTCCAGCTGTGTAGCAGTGCCAGACAAGCCAAGGGGGAAACATCGGATTCAGTACTGGCATGGAGGGAAAAGCCCTTTGCCTGAGCCTGACTTTGGGGGAGCAGGGCGGACCCACATCACAGGAGGTATTTGATGGGCTCTGCTTCGAAGGACAAGCGGAGCTCACAGCAAAGGCTTGGTTAAAGGCACCGAGAGCGCGTTCGGGTGCAGTTCTGGGGGCTGGCCGTGAGGTGTCTGTGTGAGCTGCACTTCACCGGAGCATCCCGCCCTGGCTACGCGGAGGAACCGCAGCCAGATGTTCCTGCCGCTGCTTCTGCTCCCTTAATACCACTAATGTTACAAATTCACAGCATAAAAGTACAACAAATTACATGCAGAAGGCTCCAAGCACACACACAAACCTGGCTTTGCCCAGTTTATATCCATAAGGAGATGAAAAGAGGAATTTTATCAGTGACACTTTTGGACAAAGCACAAAGAGAAAGCAGTAAAAAGGAAAGATGAAGAGTTGCATTTGGCAGGTGCTGATGAGAAGAAGGAAACAAGCTTGGAGGTGTTTTATTATAAATCCATTCTAGAGTTAAGAGCAGCACAAACAATCAGGCATTGTCACGGTTTCCCTCCTGGAGGGAATACAAAACTGGGATGTTTCTCTCCCAAACCAGCAAAGAGCCGTCTGGATCCTCCCACAGACACCTCCTGCAGCCCAGGCTCCCCCAGTCCCTCCTCCCCTTCGCTCCCAGCCCTGGTTCCAGACCCCCAGGGCAGGTAGGGGGGCAGAAGCAGCTACAGACCTGAGGCCTTGATGGCCCTGGTGGCTGCTGAGTGCCCCAGCTCCAGTGAGTGGATGAAGACCTCAGTCCTCTTCTCCCCCCCGATGAAGGTGAGCTGCCAGAGGGACAAGAGGGGACAAGGGGGGGTGAGGGGACCCAACCCAGCCAGGCAGCCTTCACCCCTCTCAGTCTTTAGGAAATGGGTCAGTTTGGGAAAATCCTTCCATGTTTTCTAAGCACCTGCCTTTAGCTGAACTTCAGACTGTTTAAACAGATCCCTAAAACAACACAAACCTCTCGTTTTCACCTAAAACTCCACAGCCCACTGGGAAAAAAACACAATAAGCCTACAGCAGGGTTTGGGAATTGCTTTGGGAGCACAAATCCTGGGCAGCTCTGCTCACCAAGGTCTGCTGCAGATGGTTCTGAGCCACAGCTCCAAAGCAGGCATTGCAGCCCCAAATTCAACCTTCCCCAAGCACACAGTGGGGTGTGGAAAACTCGCCTCATGGAGGTGCTTGTTTTGGGAAGCTCTGGAGAGATTCCAGCGCTGTGGAAAACCTGGCAACGCTGCTTTGTGCATGGGGAACAGTACTGAGGTGCAAAACTGCTCGTGGGACTTCATGGTCTGGGCAGGAGCTGCTCTCAGCGCCAGAGCCAGGAGCATCAGCCAGGACACCACAGACACCCAGGGCACGAAGGGGAGCGAGTTCTGCCCCAGCAGCACATGGTGGCTGTGCCACACCCACAGCTCCTGAGCCATGGCACAGGCAGAGCCACCCCTCCTTTCCCTCGCCAGGCTGGGCTGAGCCCTCTGCCCACCTCGGTCTGGTAGAGCTGCAGCAGCACGGGGCGCGTGGCGAAGCGGCAGTAGTAGAGGATCATGTCTGCCAGGATGGGCAGCTGCTCCTGGGAGTCCTCCTGGGGCTCAGCCTCGGGCTTGGCACACTGGGGTGGCAGAATGGGTCAGAAACGTGATGGGGGAGGTGGTAGCTCCAGCCACAAGTGCCCAGCCCACCCCACCGGGGACAGAAACCTCCCGCTGACCACCAGGAGCGCCATCTCTGTCCCGTGTCCGTGTGGCACGGCAGAAGGTTCTCCCAAGAGCTCCCCAGTTCCCTGGGGAAGGGGCACACCCTGCCCTGCCCGTGGCACACACGCACCTGGCACAGGACGTCCATGGGCAGGTTCATCAACCCCAGGACGTTGCGCTCGTACCAGGGGTCCAGCAGGCCGATGTAATGGGAGATGTCGTTGGTGCTGCCCTCCATCCCAGCCAGGGAGAGGTCCTGAAACAGGACACTGCGGTCACCCCGAGGGTCCCCTCAGCCCACCCCATCTCGCACAGCACCCCCTGGCCAAGCAGAGCCCCGGTGGCACCACGGGGAGGGGACACCCACCTGCGCCCGGGGCGGGAGGTCCCCCAGGGACGGCGAAGGGTGATGATGCATCTGCGGGGTGGACGGAGCCGCGCAGCTCCTCTTCACGGGGACGTAGAAAAACAGCAGCCTGAAGTACCGTGTCAGCGAGGGGCAGGAGCTCTCCTTGAGCCTGGGGAGGCGGAGAGGCGGCTGAGCGGAGCGTCCCGGCAGGGCGGGGCACCCGCGGCCGGCGCGGCTCACCTGAGGTCGCGGTAGGCGCGGGCCACCTTGCCCGAGATGCGGTCCGAGCCGAACACCACCACGCGCAGCGTGCCCGCCTTGGCGTCCTCGTCGCAGCTGAGGAAGGGGCGGCGGGGGAGCCCGNCAGTCCCGCGGTTCCCGGCGCTGCACCAGCTGCTGGCTCTTGCTCTTGAACAGTTTGTAGAGCCTGTTGGTCAGAGATTGCCGCTGCCTCGGGGGCGGCCGGTCCGTCCTGCCCGCCGTGTCCAGAGAGCTCTCGTCGCTGTCCTCGGCGTAGCCGCTGTCCATGCAGTCCTTCAGGCTGGACACGAACGACTTCAGGGACTTCCTGGAGACCACTGTCAGCTCCGAGATGGACTCCCTGGAGGAGGTGAAGAGGGACAGCCGCGAGGGCTTGGAGCCCTCCTCGGAGTACACAGAGTCACTGGAGATGGCACAGAGCGGGGACAGCAGCGTGTCCTGCTCAGGGGAGCCGCCGTCGGTCTCCACATCCTCCTCCTCCTCTTCTTCCTCATCCTCCTCCTCGTTCTCCGAGGCCAGGGGCTCAGCAATGCTGCACTCCTTGCTGAGGACATCGTTGAGGATGTCTGAAAGCAACCAGAGGGAGAAGGTGTCTGCCACGGGCTCCAGCAGAGCCACTGCAAACGTGGTGACCCCAGACACCACTGCCACTCCTCATGGCCAGGCTCTCCTCCATCCTGGTGTCAAGCAAGGAGCCGGAAACCTCCTCCACAATGTTTTTAGATTTCCACAAAAGGCTCCGTTGCAATGCCAAGAAAATTGTGTTTCTCTCCCCGAGGTCCTGGCTGGGTTCTCAAAAGGCAAACTCCAGATGGGCTTTTGCTTCCTTCCCCCCCAGCTTTCACCACATCCTCACATCTGCTCCGGGTTTAACCAGAGGGCAGGAGCAAAGCCAAGCCTCTGGCTGATCAAACCCCAAAGTGACCCACCCTGGTTCCCTGTCAGGGCTGCCTCCACCACAAAGCCTGGGCCAGCGGGGAAGGAACACGGAGCCTTCCCAAGAGCAGACGAGGTCCTTCCAGGAATGGGGAAGTTGGAGGCACCAGCTCAGCACAGGGAGAACCTTCTAGTGGTGCAAAGCTGTTGGATGTGGCTGAGAGCTCAGCAGAGGCCCCGACTCACCGAAGGTGTCCTGGTCCCAGCTGTAGGTGTAGCAGCGAGCGGGGGGGATGGGGATGGGCTGCAGCTTGCAGGGCTGTGCCTCACCTGGGGACAGAGGAGGGACAGTGTGGACAGGATTTTCTGAGCCTGAGAGAGTTTTCAGCCTGATAGTGGCTGATCTGCTCCCAAGGGAAAGTCTTTTGGGAAACTTCTCTTTCAAGGACTGGTTTTTGTAAATAGGTTTTGGCTCTCAGAACAATGTCACACACATGTTCTGAATGGGTTTTTCTCTTGTTCCACCCATGGCACCAGAGAGGTTCCTTTGGTCAGTCCTGTTAACCTGTATGGGAACACCTGATAAAAAGGGTTACAAACCCCAAATAAAGGCTTCTGCCTCACTGGGATCAAACCTCACTGCTGTGATTTGAATCCACTCTGCTATTTCACATCCACTAGGGACAGGACAGCAGTTGGGTTACAGGGCCCCCCAGTGCCACCCCTGCCAGCTCTCCTGGCCTGGGAAATGCCACGCACCCTCTGTAGGCTCTGGGCATCCCAGCCCACGATGCTGCTGTCCTCAGCTCCGGGCAGTCACGTGCAATTGGGACAAGGGGACACTTCACACCTGCACAGCCCCCAGGTGTCACAGCTACCATCAGTTTCTGACTTAATGCTTTCATCTCACCCTTAAATTGTTCAGAGGCCAGACAACTCATTTTGTTGCTGTTTGAAACCACGTGTGGCTCACAAGGCGGTCATTAAATAGGACCTGGGTCGGTGCTTTTTTAGCGCAGTCGTTGCACTCGGCTGAGACTGCAAAACCACTCCCTGCTGCTGCTGCTGCTGCTGCTGCGGGGACTGAGCTGACAGAAAACCCGGGGAGGAGAGGGGATGGGATGGGGATGCTCACCTGCGATGGCCGGAAGGGAGGCGGCCCCAGCGATGTCGCGCAGCACGGCCTGCAGCCGCTCCCGGGCCAGCGCGGGATCGCTGCTGGCGGCCGCCGCCTCCTGCGCATCGGCAGCGCTGGCGTAGAGCTCGGAGAGCTCCTCCAGGGGCTTGGACTGCGGAGCAGAGCCAGGGGAGACGTTCAGTGGGGCCCCTCCACTGAGGCAACACACGGGCAGCATCACTAACGGGGTGATTATCTCCCCTCCACTGCCCCCACGCCCGTCAAGTGCCCCCTAAATTTTTCCAATGAAAATAAAAATTACTTTGACAACACCCCAGGGTTTTTCTGTATGGTTGTTTTGCCTCTCCCCCAAGTGTTTCTCTGGTCAAACACTTCTGCTGATTTTCAAGTCTGAGAGCCCTTCCTCTCTCCACTTTGGGATGGAAAAGGAGTGACAGGGTAAAAGGGGACTGAGCCTTCTGCACACACTTCACAAAACACCTCAGGTCTAACCTGAGAAGGCAAAAACATGCATTTTTCCTCCAAAAAGCATCACCAAAACTCTTTTCTTTTGCCAAGCCAGTGCTATTTTGGGGAGGAAATCCAGCAGCCAAGCACACTGCACTGCTCCTACGGCACCCAGGGCGGGCGCTGCCCCAGCCCACCTTGAGCAGGTTCTGCCCCAAGCCCACCTTGAGCAGGCTCTGCCCCAGCCCACCTTGAGCAGGCTCTGCCCCAAGCCCACCTTGAGCAGGCTCTGCCCAAGCCCACCTTGAGCAGGCTCTGCCCCAAGCCCACCTTGAGCAGGCTCTGCCCCAAGCCCACCTTGAGCAGGTTCTGCCCCAAGCCCACCTTGAGCAGGTTCTGCCCCAAGCCCACCTTGAGCAGGCTCTGCCCCAGCCCACCTTGAGCAGGCTCTGCCCCAGCCCACCTTGAGCAGGCTCTGCCCCAAGCCCACCTTGAGCAGGTTCTGCAGCCTGTCCAGGTCACAGCAGGTGCCAAAGTTGGCCTGGTAGAGGTGCTGGAGGAGCAGCACCAGCGTGGAGTGCTGGGGGGGCTCGCTGGAGCTCAGCTTCTCGGCAATGGACAGGAACTCGCTCTGCACCTCCGAGCGGTTCAGCAGCAGCACCGTCCTGGGGACAGGGACACCATTAGGTGACATGACACCATCAGGCCAGGACACCAAACCCACCCAGGGCTCTGGCCCAGCAGCCACTTGGCCTCATGGCACATGAGTGAACCTGGAATATCTCCCTCCTGAAGGTGCAGCTCTGAGGAGAAGCTTTAAGGAGGGCATGGGTGTTTCCCAGCCTCATTTCCCTATTTACAAGCGAGGATGGCGGAGAAAGGTTCAGTCCTGGAATGAGGTGCAAAGTCTGACTGCTCAGAGCTGCAGGACTTTCACTCCTCGCTGCACTGGGGCTGGCATGGACTTGCTTCTGGCTCCTATTGAGCTGGTGGCTTCCAAAATCATGGATCACAGCATTTCCCATCTGCTCCCCAACATGTGCTGAAATCAGCAGCTCCCTGGGTGGGAGACTTTGCCTTCCCCACATCTGCAGCCCTGCAGGGTCACTGGCACAGGGAGCCCACAGACCCCATCCCAAGCCGCTCTCCTCGCCGTTCCCACAGATCAACCTGGCTTCCCAGCCCTCATTCCCGGCCCTTGGGAGCTGCTGCAGCAGTGCCAGCCCATGGGGATGCCCCTGAGAGCCCCCAGCAGTGCCCACGGCCACACTTACACCGTGGAGCTCTGGTAGTTCTTCACAGGCAGCCCCTGCTCTGTCCTCACCAGCCTCTGGAAGGTGATCCCTGGGGGAGAGCACAGCAGTGAGGCACAGGACCCTGCAGGCTGCTCTGCCCAGCAGCACTGAGCTGCCTCTGCCCCCAGGGCAGTCCTGGGCTGGCAGAGCCCCTGCCTGGAGCAGGAATGGCAGCACCAAGAGTCCTTGTGGGGACAAGGCACAGCCACTGTGTGAGAGGCCAGGCCAGGAGCAAGGGAACTCAGAGTGTGACAGGTATAAACCCAGAGTGACGGGAAATCACCCACAGGATGGGACAGGAGACCTGCTCCAGCCCCAGTCCTGGCCACCCCACTGCTCATGTGGGATGGGGATTCCATGGATGACATTTTCCAGCTTCTCCCACCTGCTTTGGCCCCCAGGCCCCAGAGGTCACACGGGGCCAGCAGTCACCACCACCTCCCCTCCCCTCCTACAGCTACAGGATGCAGCAGGAGAGAGGCTGCTGTGGGCAGCCACAGCCTGGGTGTCCCCCTGGGGCTGTCCCCAGGACACCAGGTGAGATCCCATGGGTGTGGGCTGGGTGGCAGAGCCCTGTCACCCCAGACAGCAGGACAGGGGCACAGCTTGGGAAAACCTCACAGCATCAGCAAGATCCAGCCCTCCCTTGTCTGTGCAGGGCCCAGCACCCACAGGGTCCCACCCTGATCCACACAGGTCACGGCAGCACTGACCCCTCCTGCAGAGGCCCCAGCCCCAGGGCACAGATCAAAGCTGTTGCATTGCTGACAAATATTGACAGTGGCTAATTCTCCATTAATCTTTACCCTCATCTCAGTAAAAAGCTTTGGCCTCAGCCCCCAGCAGGTCAGGAGGCCATGAAGCAAGCCTAGAGCAGCCTGGAAGGTCCTGGCAGCTGAGCAGCAGGGACACATCCTCACTGCTTCTGGAGAGGGATTCCCAAAGCAGCCAGCGCCTCCCACAGAGCACCTTTGGGAGGAAATCCACTCTGCTGTGGGAGGGGAAAGCTTTTGGGCCAAAGTCCCTCCTCCTACAGCCTTGGGCACTGGGGATGGCACAAGAAAGGGATGCAGCAACCCCCACCCAGCCCCAGAGCTTTCCAGAGGTGTGTGAGGCACAGCCCTGAGCAGGGCACAGCAGAAATGACCAGGAGGGAGCCCCACAAGTGTCCCCATGTCCCTGTCACCCTGCAGCTCTGAGATGAGACTGGACACAGCCAGACCCTGCCTGGTGGCTGTGGCCATTTGTGCCGGGGGTAAAGCAGCCAGTCCAGAGCTCCCACTGCACAGGTTGAGATTTTTCCATCTTTTTGTTCATTTGAAAGCACCTTTCATCTCATCCCCAAGTTCCCATCTCACAGGAATGGCTGCCCTGACAGAGACCCTGCATTTCACATCCCCCAGGACTCCCCAAAGCACCTTCCCAGTTTGAGGGGGTGGGGAACATCCCCCAGCCACAGCCACATCCCCCTTCCAGGCCTCCCAAACCCTGCCCAGGATTAAACATGGGCTGCAATGTGCTCTGTGTGATAACAGCTCTTCAAAAGCCCCCAAAAGGCAGGGAGATTAGGAAAAAAGGCTTTGAGAAATAATTGGAAGAGCTGCTCCATTGGGAACCACAGGACATCCACAAGGAGTCCTTAATTAAGAGGAGCACTGGTGCTGCCCGTGCATGTGCCCAGAGCTGGGTCACAAGGAGTGTCTGGGCTGGAAAGAACAATCCAGGGAGTTCCTCAGCCCTATGGAAATCTCCATGGAAGAGCAGGCTCAGAGGCTCCAGCCACCCTGATGCCCATGAACAGCCCCACTGACATCCCCTCACTGAGCACCTCACACAAAGGGCAGGCTGGGGGAGCAGCCAGCACGTGCTGTGCTGGGGTAAAGACCCTCCAGGCTGAAACCCAGCCAGGAAATCATTACCCATGCAGCTAATTGCTTCTGATCCACAACTGGGAGAGCCTGGGATGCTCCTTGCACACAAGGGCCCAACCAAAAACACCACCTTGCCCTGCTCCTCCAGAGCAATCCAGTCCCACTTTGTGCTGGACCACCCAGAAATACCATCCTGAGGAAGGAGGGAGGACAGGGTCCTGATCCTCGGGAAAGCTGAGCTTTGGGATGGACACTGCGCTCCCAGGAGTCAGGAAGCAAGGGGGAAATGAGACAGGAGCAGCAGGGGCACAAACTCCAGGGCAGGGATGGGTTTGGTGAGGATTTGGTGCTGTGACAGGACTGGGTTTGGGGCTGGTGTTGGTGCCGGGGCAGGGCCGGGTTTGGGGCTGGGTTTGGTGCTGGGACAGGGCCAGGTTTGGTGCAGGTTTGGTGCCCGGTTTGGTGCTGGGTTTGATGCCCAGGTCAGGGCTGGGTTTGGTGCTGGGTTTATGCCAGGCTTGGTGCCCAGGCAGGACTGGGTTTGGGGCTGGGTTTGGTGCCGGGTTTGTGCCCAGTTTGGTGTCCAGGCAGGACTGGGTTTGGTGCCGGGGCAGGGCTGGGTTTGGTGCAGGTTTGGTGCCGGGGCAGGGCTGGGTTTGGTGCAGGTTTGGTGCCCAGTTTGGTGCTGGGGCAGGGCAGGAGCGCTCACCTGGCGCCTTGAGCTCGTTGCTGATGAAGGTGAGCAGCTCCCGGAAGGTGTCACAGTAGGGCACAGGCCACGTCAGGAAGCTGTGGTAGACACTGGCAGCTTTCAGGAGCAGGTCACAGCCGGGTGGGAAGTGAGGAGCCTGCGGGGACAGGGACAGGAGGCTCAGGAGGAGCAAAGACCCCGAGGGCTGTGTGAGAACTCCAGCGTTTAGGCTGGAAGTGGGAGGAAGAGGAGGAGCAAAGCAGAGGTTCCCCCTGTGGCACCCCATCTCATCCCAAGGAAGGACCACAGGATCCCCCCTGGGCACAGCTCCAAGAAGCTCCTTCCCAACCTCTCCCAGCAGGGCTCACGTGCCCAAGCCTAAATATAAATTCCTTTTTAAGCCCCACAAGCCATACAGATGAATTCCATACAGCCTGTGCTTATGCAGGATCTGGCAGCAATGATTTCCTCGGAATAATGATGCATTGTGCTGGGAATAATAATAATAAAAAAAGTATTTCCTGGGAAGGCTCAAGGCTCTGCTCCTTTTCATTCGTGTTGCCTGTGTATTTCGTTCAACTATAAAGGGTAAAGAAAAAAATTCCCCCTTATTGTCCATCTGCCTTTCTGATTAGCCCAGCCTTAAAAAAATAGCTTCAAAACCCCTGAAACAGATTTTTTTTGTCTCTCAGCTTTTGCAATGGATGCTTGATCCTGATCCTTTTGGATTCATACAGAATCTTTTTCTTTTGGGATGCACTGATGAAAGCGGGCTGGGCTGTTCCAGCCAAAGCCATCCTGATTTTGGTGGCTGCCCCGGGCTGGGGTGGCTGCAGCAGCCTCAGCACTTACATAGAGCACGGCTGAGTAGAAAAGCAGGGCCAGGGGCGTCACCAGGTCGTAGTCACACCTCTCCTGCACCTGTAGGAACAGCCCAAGGGGCACAGGGATGAGCTGCTGGCCAGGAACACCACCCAAAATACCCCTGCAGACTGCAGCCCCCAGCCCCCAACATGCCTGGGAGATTCCCTCATCTCTGTTGAAAACCAACCCCAAAGCCCCACCAGCCACGGTGTGGGGCACGCAGAGCAGCACGATCTCCTGCTCTGCCTGCTCCCAGGTCTGGCCAGGCTCTCAACCCTTTGAGGCTCCTGATGCTTGCAATTCCATGGAAGTGGCTCAGAGCAGACAGCCCAGCCACTGCAAGCAGCTTGGGAAGCTCGGCAGGATGACAAAATCCAGGGGATGGAAACCCAGCCTTTATTCCAGGGAAGAGCCAGCAGAACTCTCACTGCGGGCTCAAGGAGACAATTGCACAGCCTAAAGTGCAATAAACCCTCCTGTACCAAACCACTCTCTGCACCCAGAGCAGTTCCAGCCATCTAAAGAATAGAAACATGAATAACCTGGACTGCTCTCAGGTCCACAGCCTCCTGCTCATAAAACAGAGGCCAGCATTTACCCCCTGACACAAATCCAGCACTGGGGATTTAGGAAACACATCCCCACTTCCTGCCACATCAAGGGATTCCTCCAAGGCCCTCTTGGCCACAGCCCAGCATTACCCTGCTTGACCAGTGGTGCCTTGAGCTCCCCTGGCACATGATGGGACCATGGCAGGTCCATCTGGCTGTCCCTGCTGCTGTTTTGTCCCCTCACTGTGACCCCTCTGTCACCTGCCAGGCTGCTGTGCAGCAAAAATCCTGCCCGTGGTCCCCAGCCCCGCAGGAAACCCAGCAGAGACACAGCGAAATTTCCACTGAAAGCAACAGGAAATTTGCCATTTGCTCTGCTTTGGAGCAGCAGCTCCATGGACACGGCCAGGGAAGGGCTGGGGATGGCTGGAGGATCTGCACAGAGCCGAGCAGCAATTTTGGGGATCACAATCCATCCCTGGGGATCTGCAGGGCTGCCCAGACAGCGGGTGTGTGCTCTTCCTTGTGGGACACCAGCACTGGTGCCACCAGGGCTCTGGCCCTGCTGACCCAGTCCCACCTCCAGCACTGATGCCCAGCAATATCTCATGACCCCAAATCCCCCACCCAGCTTTGTCAAAGCCCATCCTGAGCAAGCCACGGAGCTGCCAGTGCCTCACAGCTCTCCCTGGCAGCCCCCACGCACCTCTTTGGTCTTGCCCAGGATCTTCTCCACCAGAATGAGGTAGTTACCAGCGTCCCGGCTCACCAGCTCCTGCAGGCTCCAGCAGTTCAGGCACAGCCCTGCTGTGGGCACACAGAGAGCTGCAGTCACTTCAGAGCCATGGTCACTCCCAGAGCCGCGGTCACTCCCAGAGCCGCGGTCACTCCCAGAGCCGCGGTCACTCCCAGAGCCGCGGTCACTCCCGGAGCCGCGGTCACTCCAGAGCCGCGGTCACTCCAGAGTCGCGGTCACTCCCAGAGCCACGGTCACTCCCAGAGCTGCGGTCACTCCTGGAGTAACGGTCACTCCCGGAGAGCCACGGTCACTGAGAGAGCTGTGGTCACTCCTGGAGCACCATGGTCACTGCCAGTCCAGCTGTGGGACACAGCCCCACAGTCACTGAGAGAGCTGTGGTCACTCCCAGGCCCGTGGTCACTGCCAGGGCTGCAGTCACTCCCAGGGCCAGCTATGGGACACAGCTCCATGGTCACTCCTGGCCCCATGGTCATTCCCGGCCCCACGCTCCTGGACAGGACAGCAATAACCAAACTGTTGTCTGTGGCTTGGGGAAGGGTGTGACAACATCCCCGCAAAGGCAGGAGGGAACAGCTCTGGGCTGTGGGCTCTGCTTTCCCTGAATCCTTCCTGAAACCACAGTGACCAAACTCTCCTGCTCGGGGTGGGATGGGGACAGCAGCCCCTCGGGAGGGCAGTGAGGGGTCCTGGGGATCCCCAGCAGCAGCACCAGAGCACAGCAAAGCCACCAACACCCACCCAGGGCACACTGGAGCTTCCTGGCAGAGCACAAATCCTTCAGATGAGATTTTTGAGGTGCAAAATGCCCGAAATTCTCCCAGGAATGTCAGGTCCTTCTGCCAAAGGCAGAACGAGAGTCACAGGAAGGGGCCTGGGAGCCAGGGGAAGTCACCGGGGATGGGACTCACTGAGCGCAGCTGCCCCCAGCACAGCCCCAGCCCCGCGCACCCCAGCCTTTGCTAACGAGCTGCAAAAGTGATGGAGCCGTTGTTTAAAAGCTTCCCCAACCCCAAGAGCAGCCGAGGGGCCGGGCTCAGAGCTGTGAGTGACACGGGCGCTGATTGATGGTAATTACAGGCGAGGTGAGTTCTGGGCACACAATGACCTGCTTGGCCACAGGGGCTCCTCTGGCCACGCACTGTCACCGTGCCAAGCACGAGGTCGCACTTCCAGGAACCAGAAATGTGGGTCACACTTCAAGGCCTGCCTCCCAGAGCAGGGGAGAAAAAAAGGACACAGGAATCTGGGGCAGAACTGCCCCAACCAAGCCCCCAGGTGATGCTACATGGAAGGGGCTCACAGTAGCTGTGAGGGGATGGCAAAGGGATTCCCCTGGGATTTGGCAGCAGGTAGGATCCTGTCTGCATCTCTCTGTTGATCTTGTAGGGAAAAAGAAAAGCAGAAAGAATTGCACAGACCAAAAGGAATCAGAATCTGACAGCCTCCAGATTCTTTCATCCACAAGAAGGTTTGGAAGTGATTTAATCACAGCTCACAGACACAGCTATGAGGCAGAAAGGTCAAAATGACATTCAGAAATTATTTCTGCTTGCTGCTGCTCTGCCCTCACCACATCAGCCCAAATCCCTTCACAGCCCCCTGAACAAGGCTCAGCTCTTGACGGCCCCCACGGTATCTGAGCCAGGGTTAAACTGATAGCAGCACCTCTGTGCTGGGTGTGACAACACAGCACAGACCACACCCCTGCCCCGGGGGCTGCGAGCATCACGCAGGGCTGGCTGATTGCACAAAGGAGCCTTTCCCCGTGCTCAACAAAGCCTTCTCCTCTCCCCAGCTCACCCAGGGACAGCCGGCAGCACGCACGGCTGCCCTGCTGAGTCCTTACACAGGTCAGCCCTGACGTGACCTGTTCTAGGTCCTGGAACATCACCTTATTCCAGCAAAACATCCAGGAGGACTGAGCTGGCTGGATGCTACCTCTGACTGACCACTGGAAGGGAAAAGGCTTCCAGCAGCTCCCTCTAACCCAGAGTCCTGGGTGAGACACCCCCAGGGGCCCAGGTGGATCACACAGACAAGGCCATGGTTAACAGGTCACCTACCAGCCCATCTGCTGGACACAGCATCCCTGCTAAGCCCGTGGAGACACCTTTCCAGCGCGTGGTAGATCCTGTCCTCTGTGCACGTGGTGTGCTGCATTTTAATTCATCTCCTGCATTGAAGGGGAAAGAAGGACGAGGGTTAGTAAAGGGTTGCCCTTGGTGGCTCCTATGGCCACAGGCAGTGGTGACAAACCCACCCCAAGTGGCCAGGGAAGGCTGCAGAATTGTCCCCTCACTGCCACACAGCCAACATGAAGGAAAGGTCCACGTGCCCTTGTGGCAATGGTGGAAAACTCCAAGGGATGTGAGCACGTGAGGGCATTGGGAAGCGGTGGCTGCAGCCCTGTCACATCCCACCTCTCCTCCAGGGCCCAGGGCGCAGCCTGAACCTTGGCTGGCAGAGACTGTGCTGGGGAGGAAGGTTTTATCCCACCCAACCCAAATCCACCTGTCTGGGCCACCAGGAACAGTAACAGCACTTCCCAGGGCACTGCTCCCATGTCCCTGACTGTCAGCTGGACATTCCCTCCTCCCCTGCAGCCCAGAGGGACCCTGGGGCAGGTGTCCCCCTCTCCAAGGCACAGAGAGGGGTCCATCCCACACATTTTTTGCCTCTTGTTTAGAAGCAACACAAATGCACAAAAATAATCGAGTAAGAAGAAACAAAAGCTGCCGGTGCTACAAAACCACCTGCAAGGCAACCTTTGCTTTCACCCTGGATAGCACCCATGCCATACACCCACATAACTCCCAAATATACCCTAAAACACTCTGTTCTGTGCTCATTTAGCCAGAATTTGGTGCCAGTACCCAGGAGTGGCTGTGCCCATCACAGCCTCACCCAGCCGTGCCCCAGAGCCACTGTGACCTCAGCAGAGGCTCCACAACCCTCCCTGCCCCGTGCCCTCAGCACGGCCACCTCCACTCACATCTCATTGCCAGCAGCTCTCCAAAAAGGGCTCAGGAAAGCTGTGCCTGGCTACTGGAGCTCCCTGGGAACACAGGGAGCCACCTCCAGCCCTGCTCCTGCACTGGAGAGAAGCCAGCAGCTCCCCAGAGGTGAGAGCAAACACACCCCAAGCACCGCTGAGCTGCCCAGCTCTCCTTCACCACGGGCTCCTTCCCTGATGTGCCACTGCCAGAGCCTGGAATTGGCTCTGCAGCAGAACTTTGGTCTGTGCCACTGCCAGAGCCTGGAACTGGCTCTGCAGCAGAACTTTGGTCTGTGCCACTGCCAGAGCCTGGAACTGGCTCTGCAGCAGAACTTTGGTCTGTGCCACTGCCAGAGCCTGGAACTGGCTCTGCAGCAGAACTTTGGTCTGTGCCTGGCACAAGGAACGCTCCCCAGAGCCGTGTGAAGGAGCGGAGAAATCGCAGCCCAGCACCTCAGTCATGCTTGTGGCAGGAGAAAGGCAGTGAGTAAGAGCTCAGAGTGACTCACAGACACCTCTGCACAGACACCCAGCTCAAAAAACAGCTCAGTCCTCCGAGGGGAACAGGCTCCTCACCCCACAGCAACCCCATCATACTATCCCCTGTGTCTTAGCAAGGAATTTAAGCAAAATACACACAAGACATCGCCATAATTTTCTAACCACAGAACGCACTCTTTGGGTGGCTTTTCCCTGCTGTGCCATGGACCACACGCAAACCTGAACCTCCTCCTCTCCCAGGGCAGTGCTTATGGAAGCATTTTCTGTGGGAAAGGCCTCGCTTCATCCACCACAAGGGAGCAGAAACTTTGCAACCTTTTCTGCTGTCCCCTCCTTGCCACCCACGCCGAGCACGGTGACAGGACAGGGGCCAGTTCTGGAGAACGTCATCTGACATTCAGAAGCCCTGTTAAGCATCTTGAGAACACCAAGAAAAACAAGTGCTGAGGTCAAGGGTTTGGAAAATCCTTTGTTTTTTATGAGGGTATTGAGCACCTCCACATGATGACACAGCAGGGACAATGTCTGGTTTTAAGAGCCCCAAGTCCTCAGAAAAGCTATCTGCCTCAAGGTTTTGCCCCATTTTCAACAGATGCCAAATAAGTCCCAGTGTCAGGACTTAGGACAAGGTTGAACCCTTCCCCTCTGAAGGTGTGAGTGTCCAGAAGGGCAATTTATAATAATTTTCAAAAAAAGAAAGTGAGTGAGAAAAGGCTCAGCACACGAAAGCTCATCTTGGGAAGTATCCTAAGATTATTTGTGAAATTGTCCTTGCAAGGGTGCCAGATCCTTGGGGAATTTCCATCCAAGATTGCTTGGTTAAGAGGCTTCATTCTTCTCTGTGGGTCACAAAGGTGAACAGACAAATTAAATATTTCTGTTAATTAACACCAAACCAGTAAACATTTACTCCTTGGTGGGAAGTGGGAACTTGCTGACCACTGGCTTTAGATTTTTCCCTTGTCCTGCTTGAGGCAAAATGTTTGTAGAAATGCAGAAAAAAAGAAGTTTTTAAATAGTTTTAAAACTAATTAGCAACAAAGTAAGTCTTTTCTGCTGAGCTGTGAAGGCACCAGAGGTCATGGGAAGCCTTGGGGTATCACAGCTCCCTGGTAGGGACTTTCCACTCAGCTGGGACCCACTGGGGTTCCCCCACTTGCCTTCGGTGCCCTGGGATCTTCCCCTTCCAGGGCTTTTCTGCTGCTCAGGATCCACTCCATGCCCAGGAGCAGAAGGTCCCTCAGCAGCCAAGGTGACACCAGCAGCTCTGGCACAGCTGGGACAGGGCACAGAGCTGCCTTTCCAGCAAGGAAAATCCCTTTTGTTGTATTGAGTCCCATCTTCAACACTTACTGAGCTCCTTCTGCAGTAGTGGAGCCCAGGACAGCACCCAGGAGATGAGAACAGAGGGAAGAGCTCAAAGATGCAAAATTAAGGAGTGAAGAGGATCAGACCTCCCCTTGCAGGGCACCTCTGAACCCACAGGCAGAGCAAATCCCCAGAGTCTGGGGGGCTCCAGCACTGCAGGCAGCAAATGCTCCAAAATCCCAGGAAAGTCAGGTCCCAGGCAGAAACAGAATAAGCTGAGATCTCCCCTCCCACAGCAGCATCTCCTTGGGATGCCTGAGGGAGGAAGGGCCCTGACAAAGACCTTTCCAGAGGGAATCCTGCAGCAGCGAAGCAGCCACTGCTCCACTGGCACTGGGGAAAGCCCACAGGTACCCTCACCCTTTCCTGCCCTGTTTGTTCTGGGGCTGAGCATCCTGGGCAGGAAACAGGAGAGGAAAAACAAAGCCCTTGGACCTTGGGAGCAGCTCTGAATGCACTGGCCAGGTTGGGGGACAGTGGCAGTGAGTGGAGGGACACAGATGCGTCGCCTGGGTGGGTGCCAGGATGTGGCTCAGCACCTGGATCAATGCTGCTGGAGGGCTTTGGGCCCTGGAGGAACCAGAACAAGAAGCCTGAGGAGGCTGAATGAAACAGGAGCTTGGGCTGATGCTGCACCAGAAGGAAAATCACTTAATTTGGTTTAAAGCAAGGGATCCTACCCAGAGCTTTTTTTCAAGGTAAGATCCTCACAAAAGCTCCCCAGGAAGGTCATCAACACCTCTGGGCTCTACCTCAGCTTTGTGCCTCCTCCAGCTCATCCTCCAAAGGGGCAGGACAGGAGCTTTGGGAGATGCATCCCCAGTGCAGAGGAAGAGCAGGATCTGGAGCTGTGCCAGGCAGGGCAGCTCAGCCTGCACCGCTCCTCAGTGAAACTGTTCTTCTTCGATTACAGAGGCAAATCTTGGGTTTCAGCTGTTTGCTTGCAAGATTTTACTGCCTCCTCTCCACCTCACACAGGAGCCAAAGATAGAAACGCAGAGAGAGGGAGGGAGCAGCTGGAGGAAGCCTTTGTAGGACACGGGGCAGTGCGGGGAGAAAGCTGCAATTTTCAAGAAAAGCTTCAGCCTGGGTGTGTTTATCAGGCAGGCGAGAGCTCTGCACAGAGCGGAGATGAGGGTGATAAGATGTTCTCTCAAACCACACACAGGCAGGGTGGCAGGAGAGCCAGGAGGCAGCTGGTTTGACAAACATCCTCTCAGGGTGCCTGCAGAGGAGGCTGTGCCATCCTAACCCCCTGCTCCTTCTGGGGCCGGGTTCCTGTCCCGCTGCATGGGGCAGAGGTTGCTGCGGCACTGAGGGCAAGGACACACCAAGCCATGGCAGGGACATGAGGGACATTCACTCCTTGGGCTCCAACCCTCACTCCAGGGAGTCCCCACTCCCTGAGCCAACAGGAGAAGAGGCAGCTGAGAAGGAGCACAGAGAATTGCTCCCAGAGAGCTGTTTAGGCAGTGAATTCATCTTAAAGCAGAGGATAGAACTCCTGGCACAAAAATTAAATCAACTTCTAGAATAACAGGCCTGTGCCTGCAGGATAACAGTGCTGAGGGGCAGGAATGACACAGGATATCCCATTGCTCACGGGAGGAAGCTAAATCCTGAGTTATTAGTAGGAAACGATGTTTTGGGAAGAGGAGAGGTACCTGGCAGCTCCCTTGAGAGAAAGAACAGGACCAAGCCCTACCAAAGCAGCCTTTCCGAACTCATTTACACCAAAAAAGTGAGAACTGGAGAACTATCGAAGAGCCACAACTGCAGAGCTCCCTCAGAGCCAGAGATCACTCCCTGCTCTCGCTGTCTCTGAGAGCCGGGCTGAGGGAGGGGCTCCCACCATGGGGCAGGGAAAGCACCAAACATGCAAAGCAGTTTCGGAGTCCCTGAGTGTCAAACAGCATTCACAGAGCGTGACACAACAGGGGCAGAGCAGCACCCAGGTTTTACACACAGGGCTGGCTGCCTGCTCCCCCTGTGCCAGCTGGGCACCCACAGTGGGCACCGGGGGTGTCCTTGGCAGTAGCACAGGATAAGGGGATGAGCCCAGCCCGAGGAACTGAAAGGTGACATGTGATTTACCCAGCTACAGTCACACAGCTCTGGGAGCCACACCCCTGGGGCTGCTGCGAGGGATGCCCACCATGGGCACGGTGCCCTGCCCATCCCTCTCCACCAAAGGCAACATCCTCAGCACCACCCAGCTCATGGCATGGATCTACTCTCTGAGAGGCTGCTTGGCACAAAGAAGCCCAAATTACCTCACAGTTCCCGTTCCCACGAGCAGATGGCTCCGTGGGAAGGCACAGGGGTGGCCATGGCCAGCCCATGGCTGGGGCACAGAGACTTCTGTCACACAGGGGGGAAGTGAAGCCTGACCTAACAACTGCACGTGTGTGGTCAGTTCTGCTGCTGCTCTGTCTGTCGGGCTGGCCACAGCCACACAGCACCAGGATGCAGCAGAAAGAAAGATCTGCAGTCAGAGGGGGAAGGTCTCCAGCTTAGGAAAGAGCTTCAAAACACTCTGCAACCATAGGATGGATTGTTACCCAAGCAAGGGAAAAATAACGTCTAGGAAAGGCAGAAATAAGGGAAGCACTCTGCCACCTGCCTGAGATGAGCAGCCTCTGGTCACCAGTTGTGTCTAACCAGCAAACCCACGCCCAAGGCATCAATCCTCAGCTAAAATCTGGAGATTTTGGATAAATTCTGGGGAGAGTTGTGTGCCCTGGGTGCCAGGCAGGGGTAAAATCCTAGATCCAGGTACGGCCTCGCCCCAGCCCAAGCAGGATTGGCTTTTCTTGCTCAGGGTGTCTCCGGTGCTTTCCTCTCAGGGAAGGGCGAACCCAGAGAGCTCTGAGAGGCAGCGAGACGCGGGCAGGGTGAGAAGAGGACAGCACTGCCACACGCGTGTGACACCGGCAGCGCTCGGCATCGCGGCGTAGCCCCGAGCAACAGCGCCCAAAAACCCCAAACCCCTGCCTTGAGCAGCCAGAGGAGGGGCGGTCCTGGTGCGCAGAGGGCAGAGGCTGCCGGGGCTCAGAGCCCGCAGCGCTGTGCCCGCTCATCACCTGCGGCTTGATCGCCCCTGCCCCGCCCGGCACAGCCCGGCCTCGAGCAGCCCCGGCTCCGGGATCAGAGCAGGAAACCCACAGCAGGTTCAGAAAAGCCCAAGATGAGTCAGCCTCACTCAAAGCCTTCCATCCGAGCCCTTGGTGTCGCTGCAAAGGAGTTATTCATTGGGATTCCCCAAATCCTGGCCCCAAGATTACCTGAGTTAGCAGCCAGAGTTTAAGGCTGGGCTTGGGAGGTGAAGGATCTGTGAGCACCAAAAAAATAAACCCGAGAGGTGCAAACAAACAACAACAGCTCCAAAGGGTAACTGCTTTTGTTTGGGGGATTTGGAGATAAAGGCTCCACAAAAGAAAGAAAAAACCCCAAAATGCCAGGAACAGGATCCCAGCACTGGCCACCTCAGCTGCCCTTTGCTCTGGGATGTGCCGTCCTTGAGCTGATAAAGTCACAGAGATGTTGCTGGAGCATCACGAGCAGGACTCACACCACTCCCAGGGTCAAACAGGCCCATGGAAGCTCCCAGCATCATGAACCAGCTGCCAGGGAGGCACCTTTGCCACGTCCCTCCTGCAGGTCAGCACAGGAGGCGGCCTCAGGAGCAGCCTTGGTGATAACAGAGATGCTAGACCTGAAATTTAGGATTGAGTCATCCCAAGGGTGTGCAACCAAAGCAGCAAACTGAATCACAGGAGGAGCATAACCAGAGCTGCAAGAGACTCAGCAAAAAGAACAAAATAATTCCAGAAACTGTTCTGAGGTGAGGGAATTCCTCAGTGAATGGAGAGGATGCAAAAAAGCAATGAATCTTCCCAGAGGGTGCACAAGGAGAGATGTGGAGAGTCTCAAGGAGTCAGAACAAAACCTTGCAACTCATCATTTCAAAACAGTGTTTGCCCTCATCTGACTGTGATTCAAAAAGCAAAAATCAAGCCAGGAAGAAACGAAACTTCTTGCTCCTGATCAAAGGGGACATTTTTGCTCCACACACCAGTTTAGATTAGTTTTGCAAAGAGCAAGCCCCCAGCAGGCCAGCTCTCCCTGGGAGCAGCTGTTGCTGGCAGAAGTGGTGCCGAGGTGGGAACCTGCCCCCAAGGATGCTCCTGTGCTGCTTTGCCCTCCTGCAGCATCCCTGAGACATCCAAAATCTGAAGCTCCAACTGCACTCCTGTCTCCAGAACTGCTAATCACTGCCACCCATTTCCACTCCCTGTGGAAACACTCATGGCTTCCTGGGATCAGGGACAAGGCTTTAACCCTGTGTAAGGGCAGGTGAAACACCTGGATCAGAGTGGGGAACTTCCCAGCAATTCCCCTGCACAGGAGCAGAACTTCTGCCCTGGGCAGTGCCCAGCCCTGAGCAGAGACCTGAGAGGGGCTGGAGTTTCCTCCCTGGGGATATTCCAGAGCTGCCTGGCCACAGCCCTGGGCCCTGCGTTCTGGGATGGCCCTGCTGGAGATGAGCCACTGGGATCCCTTCCAGCCTGGCCCATCCTGGGATTCTGGGATCCCAAGGGCACCTTAAACCCTGAGCATTTCCCCCTTAGAGCTGTTATAAAATCCAGTCCCCAGAATTATCCTACGCTTGTCTCAGCTTTTCTACCTTTTCTATTTTAACCTGCAGTGCTCAGGTCACACCTGGACTCAGCTGGGCCCTCAGGACTGGTTCTGTAAGGTGCCTGGGTGGTCTTTTTAAAACATTTAATTTTTTAAAAATAGCAACAGCACAGGTTGGGCAAAGCGAGATCACTCTGCCAGCACAGAGGGAGGCTCGGGGCACATCCCGACTTCCCACCTCAGCACTCCTGGGCTGGCAGCAACTCACTCCCTTTCTCACTTACCTCAGAGGAGACCTCACGTTATTTCTGTGCTTTTTAACTTCAGAATCCGAACTCAGAATAGCTGAGAGGTTATTTCGCCAGAGTTCAGGCTGGTGGCTCCCAGCTGCAGCTCCCCAGCGGGGATCAAAAGAGTCAGCGAGCTGATGGGGGTCACCTCCCGGCAAGTCCAGCTCCCTCCGGGAATATCCTGCACTCTCCAAATTAACAGGGGAGGTGTAAAGACCCGGCTAATTAGCCGGCCTGGCCCCTGCGCTATTCGGGGCAGCCAATTAGCGGCAATTGGCGGTGGCTCCGCGGTGGATCAACACGGCTGCTCTGCGAGGGCAGCTCCCACGTGGGAGAAGCGCAAAGCGCTCTCGGTCACAGCTCTGAGACACCTCGCAGATGTTTCTGCTCTCCTCCCCCAGCTCCAAAACTCCTTCCAGGAGCTGCGGCAGCTCTGTCCCGCACACCCTGCATGCCTGAGCTCTTCCTGTGCCGGGTGCTTTGTTTGTTGGCATAAACACTAAAACCTGAAATCAGAGACTTGCCCGTGGTGTTCTGGGGGTGAGGAGCAACTCCAGCTTGCGGGGGTTATCCTAAAGCTCCGTGTTTCAAAGAGTTTGTTGGTTTTTTCCCTCTCCCAGCTGGATCTGTAACTGGGCAGCACCAGGAGCATCCCCCAGCGTGTCCCAGTGCCTGACAAGGGGGTGACAAGGCCCTCGTCACCCTCCCTCACTGCTCAGCCCCCACATCGAGACAAGTCGGTGTTGTCCAGTGTTCCCAGAGGGAACCATGAGCCCACAATCAAAGCCCAGAGTTTGGTGAGACCGCTCTGTGCCTCAGTTTCCCCTCCAACAGGGGCAGCACAGGCTCCTGCACAGCACAGTCCCAAATCAGCGGCAGATAAAGGTGAACCAGAATTTTCTTTCATCCTCTCACTTTTATCTCCTCCTGTAACCTTCCCAATCCCATGTATATACTTGGCAAAGCTGGCAGAGCACAACATGCCAAGAAAGCATTTTTATAATGCATAAAAACATCCTAAAACTTTGCTGAGGTTATTTCTAACCCACAAGAACCACTTGCCTTAACTAAGACATCCTGCCTCGGGCACCCAGCATGGTAACCAGGCACCCATCCTCAAACTCTGAGCAGCAAAACAATGACACACAACCAGAACTGCCCATGCAGCAGCAAATTGCAGAAATAAAGCTGCACACGAGAAAACCACGTGTTCCCAGCAGCACTGCTAGCAGGGGAGCTGTGGATTTGACCACTTGGACCAGAACTGCCTTGGAACTGGGTTGTTTTTTTTTCCTTTTAAACCCCAAATTTCTAAGAAACAAAATACAGAACTGCCTTGTCCAGACTCTTGCTGCTGCAGCAAGCACTCAGCTCCTCAGTAAATCTAATTAATGAGCCAGGAAAAGTGTCACTCGTTTGCTAACTACTGCACCCAGGGCTGCCAAACAGACAGATAAAGGATTTAGCTGGGGCCTATTCCAGCCAAAGGAGCTGGGAACCTGGCAGGGAGAGCAGGAGATTAGAGGGGGCTGAAAAGAAAAGGAGAGGAGGGGGAAAGAAAAAAAAATCCCACTAGATTAGCACTTTGCAAATGCAAGCATGTAAATCAGCTTAGGTTTGATATAATGCCACCCTTGTGAGCATCTGGGCACAGCAGCGCACAGGGCCCGGCTGAACCCAGCTTTATTTGGGCTCGGGAGTCCCACGCCAGCAGCTCCCTCACAAAAACAGCAGTTTTGTTTTTACCAGCTCTGGAAGTTCGCACAGGAAGCCAATTAGGGGAGACCTGGGAACAGAGGAAGATTCATAATTGCAATTAAGGCTTCAAAGTGCTGATCCCAAGTGCGGCCATTAGAGATCGAGCTGGGGGAGGAAAAAAACCCAACTAACTCTTTGAAACATGGAGCTTTGGGATACCCCCAAGCTGGAATAGCTCCTCACTCCCAGAACAAGGCATCACCTGGCAGAGAAGGACTCAGCTCTGAAGGGCTCACACAGGATCAAGAGATTTGGGGTTAAATCTGCATCAAAGGGATCTAACATTTGTCTCTTGCTGCTGCTGACCATGATCAGGCATCCCATCCCATCTGAAGATGTCCTCGTGGCTCTGGCCCCAGCCATGGATCTGCTGCTCCACTGTGCTGCTGGCAGGAGAAAGGGTTGAGGAAAGCTGAGAAAAGGAAACTCACCCAAGGTGTCAGGGCCACCCCCTGGAGATGTGGGGAGAGCACAGAGGGGCTGCAGCAGCTCTTGTGTCGCCCAGGACGGCTCCACACCCACTGCCAGCCCTCACAGACACTTCCCTGTGGTGGCACCTCCTCTCCTCACACACTCCCAGCTTTCCCTCCAGCCCCTCCCAGCACCTCTCTGAACACCCTGCTCCAGCAGGCAGCACATCTGGGACTCGGGCTGCTCCCCTCACTGGGGATGCTCCTTCTTCCTTCCCCCAGCCCCAAAGCCAGCCAGGAGCCCTCAACTCAGCCCAGGCTGCAGGGAAGTGCTGCTGTGGGACCCCAGAGCCCACAGGGACAAGGTGACCCCTCTTCAGTCACCTCCATCCACAGCATGTCCCAAACTGCTGCTGCTCTCCCCCATGTGTCCAACTCTCCTCTCCCCCCTCAGCTGCCCTGGGGAGCTGTTCCCATGCTCAGAATCTGTGGTGTGACCTTGGAAAGTCCTTTGTGTCTCTGGAAATGCACTGGCTCTGGGTATTTTTGCATAAGCTACTTTCCCTGGGATGTTTTGCCCTAGTGTTGAGCACGTAGGGCTCGGTAATCAAATGAGGTCAAAGAAAATTCCAGCCAAAAGCACGGCAGCCTCAGTGGGAACAGCCAAGAGCATCCCCACAAGCACGGCCCGGGCCTGGCTGAGGGCTCTCCCTCCTGGATAGCACAAGAGAATCATCACGAAGTGGGAATAATCCTGAGGAAATCAGGATTCCACAAGATCCAAACCAAGCCATGGGCAAGCAAGAACATGGGGTGGTGGCTCCCAAATGTTGAAAAACAGGAGAAGGCAACTCCCCAAAGCGAGGCCTGCAGAGCCTGCAGCCCCCATCTTCAGGCTCTCCTGACATTCCAACACTTCCCAGCTGAGGAGGAAGCTCCAGGCCAGGATCCAAATCCATCCCCACACAGATCCCCTCCCCAGGGACACGGTTTCCAAGAGACACCCACACTTCCCCAATTGCAGAGATCCTCTTACCCCACCTTCCGTGTGCTGTGCCGAAAAGGGAAGTGCTCAGAGCCTGGGGGAAGTTGTGGCACCCTTTCCTATTCTGGAGGAGGATTTCAGGCTCCTGCCACATCCGAGGGCAGCTCCGGCCATGCTGCGCAACGGGGCTGGGACTGCAGAGGGCCCTGGTTTGAGGCAAGCAGTTCCAGGAATATCAACAGTCATGAGCAAGAAAATACAGAAATAAAGCCCACACACAAATGGTCTGGGCAGAAATTAGCAGGCTGGCCCTGGCACTCACCAGGCTGTCAGATACCCCAGCAGGGCATGTGGCCAGGGAGGGTTGGGCACACAGGAAAACAGCTCCAGGGCCAAGCAAGGACTTGAGCTCCCCTAAACGATGGCACATGTGGGTAAGCTGGGCTCAGGCAATCCTGGGGCCTTCCCTCCTTGTTTGAGGGGTCATTTCCCTTCAGGCAGGACTGCCTGGTGCTGGGGAGGAGCAGAACCAAAGCCAAGAGATCCACTCCTCCCTGTGTGTTCATGGAGCTGGATCTGCCCGCCTGGATGCTGAAAGAACAGCTCCATCCTGACCAGCTGCTGCCAAAACCTGCAGGAAAGGCTCTCCCCACCATCCATCACCAGAGCTTGTTCCATTTGCTCAGCATGAGGGCTCTGTTTGCCAGCCTGGATGGCAGACAGGGATCATTCCTTTCCTTGCAGCCATCAAAGCCTGGATTTCTGCTGCCACGATGGAAATTTCATCCCCATTTAGCAGGAAAGATCTCCTGCCTCCCTTCCCCAAGGGGTTTAAGCCCCATTACCAGAAGCTTACTCCAGCACACCTAGAAGTCTTCCAGCCCTTAACACACATTCACTATTCACAAGCTCCTTCTGTAGCTCATCACCAGAGAGGCACCTCGAGGTATTTTCAAAGGGAATTTCCATGAGCACTGGAATTACAGTGCATTAATTAGCAGGGAGAGCATCCCAAAAGTCACAAGGTCAGACCACTACATCCAGAATTCACACCTCATTGGGCGTTACTGAGGGAACAACAAACAAGATCTGCCACCTCTAAGGGCATCCATCGTCCCTGAAAAATGGGGAAAATCGACTTTCTCAGCTGGACCAGGTCCTCAGGGACAGCAGAACATCCTGGGGGCTCCACAGGCAGGTGGAGAAGGAAACTCACAGCCCTTGTCCAGCACAGATAGTCTAGGGCAGTGTGGAGGTGGGATGAAATAAGGGATGGTGAACATTTGCTGTTCTGGGATAAAGCACAAAGAAAACTTGGCTGCATTTGGTATCAGTGGCCATCGATTCTCCTCAGACGGTGCAGCCTCAGCCTTTCAGATGGGGTAACTTGAATCTGAGGGATGGTGCTGCCTGTGTGAAAGGCCTGATAAGATCAGAGAGAGTTTTAACTTGATAGGTCACACTTCACCCTCCTGAGCCATTTTAAGTCTTTCCTGAGGTAGTTCATACCCTGGCCAGCCTCTCCTCTCCCACTGGGTAGAAATTACTGGCAAAGAAGTGTCAGGCAGGTCAGGGGCTTCCCACACCTCCCACTGCACCCATGGCCAGGAGGAGCTGCTGCCCAGAGAAGGCATCGCCCAGGTTCCATCACTGCTGAGCACCACAGCCCCACCACGGGAGGGGATTCAGCAGGAAAACCCAGTTCCCCTCCAAAATCTCCCCAAAGCACGGCTGCTCAGGGAGGGAGAAACCACCACGGGGTTAAAGTCCACATTCGCCACCAGCTAAAGAAGGAAACTGCCATCACTGGCCTACAAAATATTGATCTTGACAAGGACTCAGTTGAATTAAGTTGTCCAGGGCTGGCTGTGGATGGCCAGATGTGAGAATCAGGGACACAGGGAATATTTCTCTGCCTGTCCTGGGAGTTCCTGACCCCCAGGAAAACACTGTTTTTTACCTCTGTCCATGGAGAAAGCTTCCAGAGCTTTGATATAAGCTTGGAAGCAACCAGAGTGTGAATTTAGATAGCAGTGTAGTTATTAGTTGTCACTTGGTGAAAAATGTGTATTTTGGGTTTTATATAGTATGGGTGTAAGTGAGGATTCAAGATGGAGAATTCTGGGTGTTGCTTCAGTTTCCCTTCTCCTTCTTCACCTACTCCAGGTTCTGCAGTGTTGGGAGCACAAAGTTATTGGATAGAATTAACCACAGTGCAGATGTTGCATGAACAGACAAATAATTCGTTACTGGTAGTAAAGTAATAACAATGGACGTTTAAAATCCATGGTGTCAAGTAATTGGTTTGCTTATCTTGTATAAATTCAGACATTTTGAGCCTCTCATGGCTCTTGCTGGGATGTTTCTCAAGAGTGCAGAGCCTGTGCCATCCTAGGTTCTAAACAGATGATAAGAGACAACAAACACCCTTTGAAGACCGAGACCAAGGCCCCTCTGCCTCGTTTGTGGGTGTGACACAGCCCAGCAGGGACTGCTCAGTTCTTGCAACCCACAATGTTGGGGGAGAACCCAACACCAGGTTCCCCCTAAGGAGTTTGTTCATAGCATGGTTTGGGCTGGAAGGGACCCTGCCCATCCCTGAAATCTTTGGGAACTTCTGCCCAGCCAGCAACACACGAGGCCCAGCAGCCAACACTCCTGGTGTCTCATTCCTTACAACATCAGCAAGGCCAGAATCTTCAGGATCATCATCCTGAGCCCCAAAACACAATGGAGTCTGAGCAAGAGGGAACACCAATAAATCATGCAGTGACTTTGGAGCACCCCATCAGCTCTTTCCTCTGCTGTGGAGCTCTGGGCTGACTCTGGGCCTATCCAGGGACTGGAGTCATTGCCTCCAACTTGACCTATGCAAAACTGAGGTGATTAAACAAATTAACATCTCCAGAGCACCTGCTGTGGAGGGCAGCTCACCCCACCCAGCTGGAACCCCTCTTCAGGGCAGTCTAAGTGGAATTTTTGGCCTTTTAGGCCGCCTCTAAGCAAGACAACTCCCATCCTTCTCTCCTGAGCTGCTTCCTACCTGCAAACTGGAATAATCCCACTTCCTTCCTTTGCCAGCAGTTGCACAACCAAATGTTTCAAAGCCTGTAAGAAGCTCAAATAATGCAATAATGGGAACATGGAAATTGCAGCCAGGCTTACTTTGGGTTTTACTTCTTTCACCTCCAAATCTAGTTCATATCAAACAAAAACGGAACCCAACATTTGTACAGATGATTTTGTCTGCTGAAGACCCTCAGGATACCTTGCTAGAATTACACCTCTGGGAAACCAGGTGTAAAATCTGAGTACCAGAGGCTGGGATGAGCAGTTCTCCATAAACCACCAGGCCAAGGAAGTCCAACAATTGCCACTTAAAACCTCTGCTCCAAATTATTCCCACCTTTGAAGGTGGAGCACACACTTTAAACCTTCCTAAGGTTGAGATTTGAGGTGTATTTCACTCATTAACTACCTTAAAGCATGATAATGCAGAAAATACAAATTAGAGAAAATAAAAGCATCATTATTTAGTCATTTGGAGCACCTGGGGGGTGGCAACAAACAGCCAACAGCTGTTGTGTGGGACACAGGTCTCATTTCCACACCCAGGTTCCATTGGCTCTTCAGCCAGGAGCAAAATTCCCATCAGCTCTGGCAGGACCAGGCACAAAACTCCACCTGAGCCAGCCCAAGAAATCCCTGTGCCTCTAACCAAGCACCTCCCAGCCCTCCTGGAGGGAGATTCACCTCTCACCCACCCTGCCAAGGCTCCTTCAGGAGCAGCTCCAGGAAACTCAGCAGTTGTGTTCAGGCAGGGTTTGGAGGCAGAGGAACGGGCAAGGCTCCAGCACCAAAGTGCCCATGGAGGATTTTGGCTGAGCTCTGCTGTCACTGCCTCTCCTCTCTTGAGTCAACTCCTTTTTCAGTCACTTTTTTACTAAGAAAAGTTAGCCAGCCAGGCAGAGCTGCCCCTAAAACAGACAAAAGCCAACCACAACAAAATGTGAGTGATTTCAGGGTGAAAACACCATCCTCTTTTCATCCTGAACTTCTCATCACAAGATTTCTGACCAGATTCCAGCTCCAGGCTCTTGCATACTTCCAGGAATCCAGAGGCAGCCACAGATTCTCTGGGCACGATGTGCCAGGGCCTCCCCACACTCACTGGGCTCTGTGAGTTTGGCAAAACTCAGCCAGGGTAAGAGCAGCCTCTATTTTCCTCCTCAAAAACCCCAAGAACAACAGAAATGACACAGATCTGATGTGAATAAGAGCAGCCCAGTTTTATAGCTCGGTTTTCAGAGAGGAAATGCTCTTGTTCCTGGCAGCAATTCTGAAAACCCCTGGCCACATGATGCAAGAGTTAATTTTAGCCTCTACCAGTCATTGTCACCACAATGAAGGCTGAAGTTCTGCCCAATATCACAGGCAATTCCTGGCTCCAGGAGAAATCCCAGAAGGATTTAGGCTGGGGGCAGCCATGGTGTGGTCACAGCCTGACAGCAGCTGGGTGCCACCAGCAGGGTGTGATGGAAACCCCAGGGCTCCTCTCTAGAGAAGGTGGAAGTTCAGCACAGGAGTTCCTGTGTGTTACAGGAGAGACAGGGGGAAATAAAAAATTCAGCAAGTGCATAATTTAGAGAGGGAAAAAAATGTGTTTCCCAAAGTACAGCAGCAGCCCAAGCTGTCCCTGCTGAGAAGGAACTGAAGGACACAGCAGCATCCAGCGATTCCTCCCAGAACTCCCCAGGGCCAGGACACAAAGTGGACGCCCCTGCTGGGAGGGAAGTTCTGTGGCCACTGCCCCAGGGTGAAGGTGGTAAAACCCTGGGTGTTTTCATGCTCAGCTGGAGACCCTCCCAAAAGCCTGTGGGACACCTGGGCTCGGGGTCTGTGCCCACACGGAGCAGGTGCTGAGCTCCTCCCATCAGCTCCTGGCAGCCTAAGTTGCTCCAAGGAAAGGTTTGGGTCAGGAGGGCGCCCAGCACCTCCCACTGCAGGCATGGCAAACGTGTCCTGCATTTCCTACAGCAGCTGCCCAGCACAAGGGGCTGCTCTGGCCGCTCTCCCTGGGGAAAATCCCTTTTCACTGTGCAAGGTCACATGTGGGTGGCACAGGCACGTTCAGGGCACATGGAGCACAAGGGAAACACCAATGCTGTGACAGCAGGAAAGCTTCTTGTCACCCACTCTGTGTCCCACGGAGCCAGCGCTCTGCTGTGCCCCTCCAAACCCTTCCCAAGACTTCCTGCCCCCTGCAAATGTCCTGTGGCTCCTTCCTCTGCTACCCTGGCTCAGGGTAAGGCTGGCTCTGTTGGGTTTTTTCTGTTGAAAAAACATGTCCCAGCCTGAACAGGGGCAGGGACCATCCCAGCAAAGTGGCACAAGGGTCCCTCCCACAGGGGACCCCAATCCCTGCCCCACTGCCTTCTCCTTGCTGCTCCCTCATGATGCAGGAGGGGAGAGCTGATCCTGATTCCTTTTGGCTCTTTGGAAAAACAAGTTTACACGTGAGATTTCAATTGGCTCTGTCTCTGCTTAACTCCTCCAGCTGTGAGACAAAGTAAGTGAGAGACAAAGCCCTACAAACAAGCAGCATGACCATTTCTGAGGGCTTTTTGTGAGCTCTAATGCCAAACCCACTAAACAGATTAACTTCCAGCATAAACAAGCAAGTAAATCTTTCCCCCAAGGCCCTGTGTATCCAAAGGAAGCTTTAGAAGTTGCTTCCTGCCATTGTGGAGGCCCTGCTGGGAACCCAGGAGCCCTTTCAGTCCCTGGCTTGGTTGCCCAAACCCTTGGGTTTACTCCCAGCACCGCTGGCTGCAGCACCACAAAGGACAGAGGATGGCAGGGACATTTTCAGTCCCCATTACCCTCAGGGCAAGGCTGGAATTCACAAATCTGACAGAAGGGTGCAGTCCCACTTGGAGTGACACAGCCACGGCATCCCACCACAGTGAGGGGAAGAAAGGAAATCTCCAAATGGAGGGACAGCCCAAGGAGAGGGGGGCACCCATCCAGCAGTGGCCAAGCCCAGCAGGCTCCATCCCCTGAGCTCCCTCAAAGAGCCACAGCAGCATCCACACCTCCTTGTGAGGGAGAACAACGAGCCCAGAGCCTGAAACCTTTCCAAAGGCCGTGCTCACCTCTGGGGAGCAGCAGGTTCGGTGCTGGAGGCCATTCCCCTGTCCCAGGTGTGCCAGGCCTGCAGATGTGAGGGGGGACAGGCAGCACAAAGCAGGCACTGGGGAGGTTGGGGCAGTCCCACTGCAGTGAGCGAGGTCCAAGCCCCTGAGGGCAGGGCCCTGAGCTCAACCATACTTTGGGCTGGCCTTTTACAGCCAGATCTATGTCTCTGGCAACCCAAAATTCCATGGAGAGTGCAAGGCAAGAGGTGATCCCTTATCCACATGAAGAACCAGTCCATGACTCTCCATCTCTTCTCCCTAGCTCAGGGACTGGATCTGAAGGTGACCCCACAGCCACAAGTGACACCAAGAGCAACCCAGCTCTGAGGAGCCTCCAGCTGGGCTGGCACAGCCCTGAGCTCAGAGCAAGCTCCCAGTCCCCCCAGGCACCCATCACAGGAGCAGGGAGTTCAGCACATGAACTTCCAGCCCCCAGGTCCTCCCAGGATGGGCTGGAGCATCCAGGCACTGGGGCTTTTCTCCCCAAAGGGGCAGTCCTTCATCCCTGCTCCTGGGAGCTGAGCTGACAGGGACTGTGAACATCCCATTTCTAAAGGCTGGTCCCTTCATCCTAAAGCATCACCCTAATGGCAGTGCCCTGGTGGGAGCCCACCTGGAGCAGGTGGGATCTCATTTGACTCTTAATACCCTCCATCACTTCTAAACCCAGCACCAGCTGGGTTGGCAGCTCAGGACCATGGAGTTTCCAGGTTCTGGGTCATAAAAGTGGATTTGCAACCATCCCTCCACATCCTAGAGCTCCCTAAGGGAACAGCACCCCTGGCATGAGACCAGATCAGCCTGGGGACAATTCCCAGCTAATGAGCAGCCCTCGGGGAACATTAACCTTGTTGGCTTTGATTGCCACCCAGCTAATTGATCCAGGGAGGCCTCGGGCAGGATCACCTCAGGCAAGAGCAGCAGAGGTCTCTCCCAGGCTGGAATTCCCTCATTCCCACAGCAAAGCCTCCACACCTGAGAGATGCTGTGACTCCCCCAGGCAGCTGCACACTCGTGTGTACCCATTTACGAGCTTTATCAACACAAAGACACCGAGAATGAAGAAACATAAGTGGAGTTTCACGTGTACAGACTGCCAGGAACAATGAGAAAAGGGAAATGCCACCTGAAAGGATGGAAAAAGGATGGAAAAAGGAGCTTGTTTGCCGAGAAGCCTCTGGGCTGAGGGTTTAAATAGACACAGAGCAATGGGGGAAGCAGCTGAAAGGGGAAGCGTTTCATCCTAATTTGGGACAAAAAAGAATGGGCCTTTGTGGAAGGGATGAAAAACACTTCTGCAGGCTCAGGGCAGCGGCGCCTTTCCCGAAGTGCGCACACAGCATCCACACAGCCCCGCACTGGAACCGGCGAACGCGGCAGTGCAAGCACCCCGGAGCGGCCGCACAAACATCCTCACTGCATCCAATCCCGGCTAATTCCCTCCCCCGGCAGCTGCTTAGGGCAGTCACAAGATCAGGGTGAAGCTGAGCCCTTCCTGCTCAGACACAGCAGCGTCGGGCAGCGTGACACGGACCCCGTGTCCTCCAGCCCCTGGTAGCCGCAGCACATGGGCTGCTCATGCCAGCTCTGCTCACTTCTGCTTCAACCCGCCCCAAAATAAGCACCGGCAGCGTTTTGGGAGCATCCAAGCTGCTCTCAAGCCCAAGCACTGTGGGGATTTTAAGCAACGAAAAAGAGCATTTGAGGGGAAGCCAAGGCCCAACCCCATTTCTCTTACAGACACCAAGAGAGCCCCTGTAGCACCCAGAGTCATTGATAATTCATTGTCACAGCGCCACGCAACCTGGGAGCGCTTTCCTATTCCCCTTTTAACTCAGCCAGCGGCTCACGCTCCCATCTGCTGGCTAAAACCTTTTCCCTGGCCGGCCCAGGTGCGGCGGCACCTCGAGGCTTCCAGCCCCGTTCCGGGAAGCGCAGCCCAGGTGGGAGCGCTGAGCCACAGCTGCCCCGGCAGGTCCGGCCTCCAGGCTCGGCTTTACCAAAACCAGAGACTTCATCTGGGTGAGCCGTCAGCCGCTGCAGGTTCGACACAGCTGAGGTGAAACCAGCGCAGCCTCGGGCTCCCCGCCACGCTCCCGGAGCATCGCTGTGCTCCCGGCCAGCCGCACATCTGCCATCGCGGCCGGGAATTCCCGCTGCGCTGCCGAGCCCAGCAGCCGCAAGCTGAAGTTGCCTTTTTTTCTTTTTTTTTTCCAGCGGCAGAGCTTGAAATTAGAGATGAACAAGTCTGAAGGAGCTCCTGCCTGGCCTCTCATGTATTCCAGATGCACATGCTCCAATCGCCGCTTGCCAAACAGGATACGAGGCGCAAGGAAATAAAGCATTTTATCTTCAAGCTTTTCCAAGAGGGTATTAGAAACAATGGGGAGGAAATACAAAATTAACACTAGAGAAGAGCAATTGGCAGTGCCTTTGCGAGGCTGTTCTTCATTACAAGCCGCCTATTCAGCGGCTTTCATTAGGAAAATCACATCGCAGAGCCATTCCTAACAGTGTCCCTATTTCCTAATTAGGCTTCGGCAAAGAGCTGCATCTCTCGGTTCCCGCCCGGCGCACAATCACAACAATTGCTATTTCATTGCACCCGGCCGCAGAAAACACCGCAATTAAAGCATCTGAGGAGTCACACGGGCGCGTCAGCAGGGAGACAAGTTCTCACGTCGTGCTAATTGGCGGCCAAAGACGGATCAGAAGGACGGGAACGGCCGGGTTTGGTCTCCGTGCTGGGAAAGGCGCTCGGGAGCAGCGGCCGCTCCCCGGGCTCCCACCCAGGAGGCCGCGGACGGGGCTCGGTGCCAGCGGGGAGCGCTGGTGACCCGTCCTGTCCACCCCTCTGGATCCTCGGGAATATCTCGGGATCACAGCCCCGTCACCAAACAATCCTGACCTAACACCAGGCGGCCACAGAGGTCACCCGGAGCCCCCAGTGATGGCCTTGGATGGGTCTGACCCTGTCCTCACACCAGACCTGAGAGATGGGACAAGGATGGGGAGCCCTGAGCCTCTGAGGGAAGCGGAAGCAAAGGAGAGAGGGAGGAAGGAGTTGCAGCTGTGGAGCCTGGATTGCATCCACAGCTCCTGTTTCCCTCCAAGCAGTGACATTTCCAGCCCGAGGAAGCAAAGCCCAGAGCTGCAATGACGGCAGACCTGCCAGGCAGCAGTGCAATGCCCAGGGAGCTGGGGGCAGAGCTGCCATAAAAACCTCATCCTTCCTCCCCATACTCTCACCTGGAGGTTCAAACTACTGCTGGGAGCAGAGTTCAGATACAAAAGGAGCCTCTCACTGCTCAAAACCACTCGAAGCACTCACCTGAGCACTTTCCCCTCACACCCTCAGGCACAATTTTCCACTTGCAGAATAATAATGCAAAATTAGGCAGCTCTGCCGTGCTCAGCAGGCGCCCAAAAACGAGAAGTTGAAACTACTCCAGGGTGAGCTGCAGCATGGCAAGGTCCCCATGCCATGGGTGTCCCTGATCTCCAGCACAGCCAGATTATGGCATCACTCAGCCCTGGGGCTGCTGCAGCACAGTCAGCTCGCCCTGCCAGAGCAGCTCATCCTGCTGGAGCAGCCACTGCTCCTCTCTGCCAACACTTCCCACTGCTCTCAGTTCTTCTTTCTCAGTGCAAAACCCACATCTTCATTTTCACCTTCAGCAAAAAGGCACACGGGGCCAGTTTTGGTTTCTGTCCCAGCTGGATGCCCTGATCTCCACGGGGAGGAGGGAAACACCAGCAGCACCATCCTAGAGCACAGACACGTGGGGCTGCCCCTCAGCCAACCAACACCAGCACTCCACTTTCTCCCTCTGAATAAGCATCTCCAACACATCTCATGCCCTTTCCTCTGCCCTGAGCAAGCTGCAGAGCTGTCAGGAGCAGGTCAGGGGTGGCCACACAGAGCCAGGGAAGGCAGAGCACTGAGCTTGCCCTGCTTCAGTTCAGCAGGACCACATGGTGAGGCTGCAGCTGGCCTTGAACCACACTCACATCCCAGCTCCCACTGCAGCACACCTGGCTCTGCCCAGCTGCTTCCTTCAGAAACCTGCAGAGCACCCCCAGCCTCACCTGAGCCCTCAGGCCTCACACAGTCACCAGGTCTGAGGGACGGAACCACTGCAGCCACCACAGCCAGGCTCTGGCTCCTTATCTTCTCACCTTCCTATATTTGAGCTCTAATCTGAGCAACACCCAGAGCTTCAAACCTCTTTGCAACCAGGTTTCGGAAACGCTTGGCAACTCCATCTGAGTTTGTGCTTTGAACAAGAGAAAAAACCAAACACCAAACCAACAGACCTGACAGCCAGGAAAATTAAAGCCTTGACATCCTGCATAATCCCTGGAGTTTGCAGCAAACTGAGATTTAGAAAATTGATCTAAATGGGAAAACAAAATAAATTGCAGCTGTTCAGCATCAGGGCAAGCAGCAGGAGCAGCACCAGCCTGCAGCTGCCTGGGCAGTTTCGCTGCACTGGGAGCAGCACAGCCCTGAAACCAGCCCTTAGCAAAGCTAACCGGTGCTGGGTGACAGCAGCCAGATTGTCACAAACATGAAAACAAAGGGCTGAAAGCTCTTTTCTCCCACTTTCCTTAGTGATTTGAATCAGCCTTTTCCTCCCTCAGGGCTCACACCTCCAAAGCAGCTCAACATCCCCTGGGCAAGGCCGGTACTGGAGGGAGCGGGGCCGAGGCCGGGCTGGGCACTGACTGGGTGACACTGATGACACTGGGAGGCCACAGAAGCACCCGACAGAAGATGCTCCTTGTCAGGCACAACAACCAGCACGGGCTGCTGCAAGGGACAGCACGGGGACAGCTCGGGGCTGCCGCCCTCGATCGGGGGTGTCCAGCCCCCGACGCTGGAGGGGTGACGCTGCTGAGCTTGTCACATCCCAAACCACATCCTGTTGCCAAAGCAGAGCCTTCCCCGGGGCTGCACCTCAGCCCCTCGGGCTGTGGACACCCAACTGAGGGAGCCATAGGAGACTTGTGACCTTTGGGTCCCTCCAGGGAAGGGCTCCTCTTGCAGTGACCGGGATGAGTCACTGCAGCCCGGCCAAAACTCCGGGTGGGGACCGGAGAGCCTCCGGGATTTCCCGAGGACCCCACCACGGCACCGTGGTCCCCTGGGGCGGGCGGGGCCCCACACCTGGCCCGGAGCAGCAGCTTCGTGGGGCCACGCGGAGGAAAACAAACACAGAGTCCCGAAATGAGTCACAACAGCCGGGCCGTCCCCACCCGCGGGGTGACACCGGTTCGTCCTGGCCAGGCACGGCCGGCCACGGGCTGCAAGGGCGCCCCGAGGGACACACAGTGCGGGGGACCCCTTCCAAGAAACCCCCACCCCGGGGAGTGCCACCCCGCTGGTGCGTTTAAGAGGAAATCCCCCGTTACACGGGACCCCCGCATGACACCGCGTTCTGTCCCCCTCCTGTTACCCCATTTACAGCGAGACCCCACACAGCCCCCTCCGGGCACTGGCGGTGCCGAGCGCACCAATGCGCCAACCCACAGACACCCCGGGAATGCAAAGGAGCTCTTCCTCCAAGAGAGTCCCGCACCCCTGACAGCCCGGGCTCGTAGCGTGCCCGGCTCCCCCGTCCCGGTCGCACAGCCCCCGGCTCTCCCACCTGCGGGGCGGCTGCCGCCGGGGCTCCGTGCCCATCCTCGGCCGGCCCCGCCGGGCTCTCGCCGGGCTCCGCTCCGCTCCGCTCCTGGCGGCACCGGCAGCACCGGGACAGGCGGCGCCGGCGGCCGA
>VWYI01044199.1:57669-170746 GCA_013399455.1 Anthoscopus minutus
CTTAACGGGAGAGCCGACAAACTGCAGAGCGAGGCGGGGGGCGGCAAGAGGCGCCGCGCAGCCCCTTGTGCCCGCTCTGTCCCGGGGCTGTGATAGAGAGACTGGCTCTTCACCGAGATCAGCCCCCTAAAACAACCCGCGAGGCTCGCCAGGTTCCCGTGTCATGATTTCTCCCCATTAAACTTGCCCGGTGCCGGGTTTTCTGTCCCAGGGGCGGGAGCCCACTCGGGCCGGTGGCCCTTCCGATCCAGCTGCGGGGGCCAGTCCCTGTCTGGCCTGGTGGAGAGGGGAGGCCAACAGGGACCAGGTGGGAAATGTCCCCATCCTGATCCCCACGGTGTCCCCACAGGTGGGCGTGGGGCCCCTGCCGGCCGCTTCCCCCACTTCCCGCTCCACGCCCACGGAGCATCCCCAGCCGCACAGCGCAGAAGGCCCCGGCTCCCCCAGTCCCGTCGGGGACACCGAGGGGCGGCGGGGAGAAGAAGGGCCCTTGCCCGGCTCCTCGGGGCGGCTCGGGAGCCCCGCGGCGGAGCTGGCGCCCACCACCGCGGTGTCGAGGCGGGCTCCGTCCCACTCCCATCCCCCCCCCCGCCCTCCCCGAGGCCTGTGCACGTCTCTGGCTGAGCCGCCAGTGGATGTCGTTGTTCTGTTCCTTGAGCGCGATGTCACTCCTTTAGCANGCGCGGAGGTCGCGCAGGATGCCGCGGAGGGGAGCGGAGGCGCCGCTGGCCTTGCTGCTGGCGGCGGCGTGGCTGGCGCAGCCCCTGCGCGGCGGCTACCACGGCGTGAGCATGTTCGCCGTGCAGACCGCCCAGCCCGACCCCTGCTACGACGAGCACGGGCTGCCCCGCCGCTGCATCCCCGACTTCGTCAATTCGGCCTTCGGGAAGGAGGTGAAGGTGTCCAGCACCTGCGGGAAGCCGCCGTCGCGGTACTGCGTGGTGACGGAGAAGGGCGAGGAGCAGGTCCGCACCTGCCACCTCTGCAACGCCTCCGACCCCAAGCGCGCCCACCCGCCCTCCTTCCTCACCGACCTCAACAACCCGCACAACCTGACCTGCTGGCAGTCCGACAGCTACGTCCAGTATCCCCACAACGTCACCCTCACCCTCTCCCTCGGCAAGAAATTCGAGGTGACCTACGTCAGCCTGCAGTTCTGCTCGCCGCGCCCCGAGTCCATGGCCATCCACAAGTCCATGGACTACGGCAAGACCTGGGTGCCTTTCCAGTTCTACTCCACGCAGTGCCGCAAGATGTACAACAAGCCGAGCCGCGCCGCCATCACGAAGCAGAACGAGCAGGAGGCGGTGTGCACCGACTCGCACACCGACGTGCGGCCCCTCTCCGGCGGCCTCATCGCCTTCAGCACCCTGGACGGCCGCCCCACCGCCCACGACTTCGACAACTCGCCCGTGCTGCAGGACTGGGTGACGGCCACCGACATCAGGGTGACCTTCAGCCGACTGCACACCTTCGGCGACGAGAGCGAGGACGACTCCGAGCTGGCCCGCGACTCCTACTTCTACGCCGTGTCCGACTTGCAGGTCGGCGGGCGCTGCAAGTGCAACGGGCACGCGTCGCGCTGCGTCCGGGACCGCGACGACAGCTTGGTGTGCGACTGCAAGCACAACACGGCCGGCCCCGAGTGCGACCGCTGCAAGCCCTTCCACTACGACCGGCCCTGGCAGCGAGCGACGGCCCGGGAGGCCAACGAGTGTGTGGGTGAGTCCCGGCCGCGGGCGCGGACTCTGGCACGGGCGGGGAGGAGGACGGGGACGGGGACGGGGCGCGGAGGTCCCCGGAGGGAAGGCAGAGGGAGGGCAGAGCGAAGGAGCCGCAGGGGACAGCAGCGAAAGGCACGGGGACATCCAGGGACACACCGAGCAGCGCGGGGACAAACGGGGACATGGGAGCCGCTCAGGGACACGCAGGGAGACGGAGAACGGGATAGGAGGAGGACACTGAGGTACCGGAGAGCGTAAGGATGAGGACGGGACGCCGAGAGACCTCGGAGCGCGGAGCAGGGATGTGAAGGCACTCGGGAGCGCAGGGAATGGGACACTGAGGCAGCTCAAGGCAGGGGACACTGAGGTACTCGGGAGCCCGCTGGTGACAACACCGAGGGAACTCCAGGTGCAAAACAGCGGGAACGGGGAACCTGGGACCACCGAGCAGGGCAAAGGAATTTGGGGCAGGGGATACCGAGAGTCGCGGAGGCATGGAACGGGGTCACCAGAGGCACCCGGCGGTTCGCAGGGAACTCCGATGGGCCGAGCAAGGGGAAGCTCGGAAACGCGAGGCAGGAAAAACCAAGGAGCTCAGGAGAGGGGCTACGTGGTATTCAGGATTCTGGGAAAACGCCGATCGCGTTCGAGAAGCGCGGAGGGGCCTGGCTGGCGGGGCAGTGTCTCCCTCCCGGGCGGGCAGCCCACGGCCCGGCTCCGGTCCGGGGATCCAGGAGCTCGCCAGCAGCGCCGCGCTCTTCCCCGGGACACGGGCAAAGCCCGAGAGGCTCCGCGTCCGGGCGGGCTCCGGCCCTTTCCGGAGAGGGAAGGCAGCCAGCAGCAGGGCAGGGAAGCCCAGCAAAGCCTGTAACTCCCGTTCCCTGCATCCTCAGGAGGGGCGGGGGGCCCTGGGAGGCGGCTGTGGGGACTTGAACGAGCCCCAGGGCCAAATGAGAACCGGGCAGCCGCCGGTTCGTTCCGTCTCGGGCGAGAAACGCGCGCCGTGCTGGCTGTTCCCGGGCGGAGACGGAGCGTCCTCGCCTCTGCCGAGGTGGATAAGGGTTAAGGGTTTGGGGAGTTCTTCCCCGTGAGTCCCCACACATCCCGCCGAATGTTCCCTNTTCCAAAATATTTGCAGCTCCGACGATAGGAAAAAACTCTCGCTGAACGGCAGGGGTTGGCTGACTTTTTTTTTTTTTTTAATTTTCTTTCGCCTTTTTTTTTTTTTTTTTTTTTTTTCCCTTTTTTTCTTTTTTTTTTTTTTTTCCCCCAAATAAAAATCAAAGTTNGATCCCCGCGCGCTGCCGCTCCTCTCCTCGCAGTTTAGGGAGCCGGTGCTCAGCCGTGTGCCCGCGGGGCCCCGGGGCTGGGGTGGCCCCGGGGCTGGGCTCGGTTCCCCGCGCCGGGACCCCNTTTTTTATTTTTTTTCCCCGAAATCACAATCAGATGTGTCCCTTGCAGAGAGCGCAAGTTCACCAGGGAGTTATGGCCAAGCTGGGTTATCTGGCGGGGAGAAGAGCCCGCTCCCGCGGTCCGGTGGCATCGGGGCACACGCGGTGGCGGCTCCGGGGGCGGGCGCGGGTCCCGCAGGCTCGGGGCGATGCTCAGCCCCTCTGCGGAGTCCCCACTCACCCGGGCTGCGGATCGGCGGCTGCCCCTCGGCTGCCGGGGTCAGCTCCGCGTTTGCTTCTCCGCCGTCCCGCGGGTCCCGCCGCCCGGCAGCGCTTGGGGAAGGAACTCCGCGTCTCGCTGGCTTCCCAGCGCTGCCTCTTGCCCAGCAGCGAGATCGGGGGGCCAGGAGGGGTTCGGCTCTCCCAGCTTCATCCCCGCTTTCTGCCTGCAGAGTCACCGCTATCAGCCATGCCATATATTTTGGTGCGGTCTCGAGGTGCTATCGGACCCTTGGTCCACCCTGCAGGATCCCTGAGTGCTCCTGAAAACGCTTCTATTCAGTTATTGTGCTGGCGCCGTGCTCCTACCATCCTTCTCCCTTCCAATTTATTTCCAATAAAAGGGAAGCAAGTTCCCAGTTTCCAGTAAAATATGTCACTTTTATGCCAGGCTTTGCATTTCAGACCATGTGCAGTCCTAGCCGCGTCAGACTTCTGCAAACGAAAATCGCTCTGTTTTTTTCCTTTTCCGCCGGCCTTGCTGGGAAGTGAATGTTTGCAAGGATGAAGCTGCCGTAAAACAATTTTCCGCAGCCGCGTCCTGCTGCTCTTTCCCTGGGGCCGCACCTATCGGTCTGTAAAAAACCCGCGCTGCCCTGCCAAGCCCACACCGCCTGGAGTAATCCCCCCAGATAAAGATCACAATAACCCCATTCAACTCCCACCAACTCGCTCATGACCGTCGGCCCACCCTGATTTCTCTCCCAAATCCCGGGAGAAAGTCAAACCCTGGGTCAGCGGGGGCTGCGGAGCCGCCCGGGCCGGGCAGGGGCAGGGGGAGAGCGGGCAGCTGCTGCTGCTGCTGCCGCCGCAAGCCAGAGGCTCCTTCCAGCGCTGCACGGGGGATCGGAGCGGCCAGAGCGTCCTGAGCCGCCGTGCTGAGGGAAAGGTGAATCAGCCAAACCCGCTGAATTTGCATCAGGTAGCGGTGGGACAAGCGGTTGCGGGGTTTTTTTTCCTTTCTGGAAAATCGTTGGGAGTTTTCTTTTTCTTTTTCTTTTCATCCAAGGAGAAAAATGATAGAATGTGTCTGCTTTGCTTAAAAATTTGGGTGTTTTCTTTGGTAAGCCCATTTCCCCTGCCAAAACTGAATCTTTGTTCCTATTCATGCTTATTTGGGGCTGGAAAAGGAATGCTCTGGAGTTTCTGACAGAAAGTCAAAATTTCCCACGGGAATGGCTTTCTCCAGCTAGATCGATTTTTTCTTTATAGCTCCTTGCCAGATCCCAGCACTGCACATGGAGAGGACAGGGCTTGTCCTAAGGAGAAGTTCTCCAGGGATCTGCTCCTGCAGAGCTTTTCACAGCTTCAGGTTCCCATCAGCTTTACCTGGCAAGTAACTCATCCACGTAGAGCTTGGCCTTGCGGTCCGGCTTTGGCCAAGCGCCTGGGAGCCAGAGTGCTCCAGGGAGAACTCGGCTTGGAGAAGAGCTCAGAGGTCTGTACTCCATCCTGCCTCTCTCCAGCGCCTCTGGGCTGGCTCTTTGCTCAGCACTGGTCCAGCCCAAGCCCCCTTCTCCAGCCCAGTTTGTCCTGATGCAGCTTCCAGCTCCCCCAGCAAGAGGAGACTGCAGCTGGGAAAGGTCTGAACTAAAACGCTGTCAGAGCTCAGCTGCTGGCGAGCTTGTGTGGACACAGGAAAATGCAGACAGGGTCCTTAATCAGATTTAACATCACCACAATACAACAGGCACCATTGCACAGTTTCTCTGGAATCACGGTGTTATTTCAGGTGCTGGGAATGCACCTGGACAAGCACCCTCCCTTCAGTTTGCACAGAGCACCTCTGCCTTTCCCTTGCATAAAGCACTGCTGCACAAGCCCAGGCTGCATCTTGCTGACAGGCACTTGGAGAGCTCCAGGCTCCCCGTGCCGGCTCTGCATCCCCACAGCCTTTCCCCCACGGAGCCAGGAGATGCTCCCTGCACCTGCACGTGTTCCTGACGTCAGCGGCTGCAGGTGCTGGGCGCCGCTCGGATTTTGGCCCTGTGTGATGCCTTGAGAGCGTTCAACAAACCCGGGAGCGAGCACAGGGAGGGAAAGGAAACACATTGTGTTCCCAGATAGGGGATTTGGCACAGGCTGCATGGGGAGCCTGGTGTTGGACAGGCTCTGCTCCGCTGCCGAAGGGTTCCCAGGCTGGGATGTGTCTCATGTCAGAGCAATTTCCGAGCAAGTTTCTTATTCAGCGGAAAGGAAACTTCACCTCACACAAGGAGTTGACCAGGAACTCTAAGAGAAGTGCCCGCCAAACTCTCCCCATGAAAAACTTCCTTCCAGTCAGACCTGGGGCTTTATCAGCCCCGTGGTGGTCCAGGGAGGCATTTGCAGGGCACTGCTTGGGGCCCTTCCACCCTCATCACAAGCAGGGAAATCAAATCCTCCCACACAGCCAGCTCCTGCAGAGGCATGGGAGGGATTTCATGCCAGGAAGTTTCTGGTGTCCCTTATTAAATTCAAGTGATCCTTGCATTAATCACCTCCACCTCAAAAGCCTTCCCAGCTCCCATCCTGTCTGTTACCATTTTCCCCAGGCTGACACAAGGAGATACTGGGGAGCCCCAAGAGATGATTCCTTCCCATTCTCCTTGGCCTCCAAATGGAAGAAGGAGCCAAGTTGGTGGTGATTTTGGCTCGGCCCAGGAATTGCTTGTGAGCCAGTGCCTGTCTGCAGGGTCCAGGCCCCTGGAGCTGGGCAGGGCAGGGAGCCAGGGCAAGGCCTGGGCCACCAGGGGCTGGCAATGGCTGAGACACGTCTGACCAGGAAGGGCTGGGCTGGTGGGAGATGTCCTCTCTGTCTTCTCCTCTCCTGTCATGGTTCAAGGCTTTGCAGATGGTTTATCCTGAGGGGGACAGAGGGACAGAGGCGCTGGCTGCAGCAGTGGGAAGGGGAGATCTGGCAGGGACCTGGTCACACAGGGGCACACCCACTGCACCCTCTGCCCCTTCGCTCCCACACAACAATAAAGTGGATTTGCAAATCCCTCTGTGAGGAGAAAAGGAGTCTGAGCGTCCCCATGTTCGCCCTGCTTATGGCCATGTCTGTTCCAGAAGGATGGGCAAGGCTGCAAACATCCATCCCTTCTTGCTTGGAGAAACATCCACATTCCCAGCCTGCGCAGAGAGGCTCTGAGCAGGATCCCCAGGCTGCCCCTGCAGGATCCCCTGAGTCCCACAGAGGACCCCCAGGGTGCCAGAGCAGGATCCTCACAATATCACATCCTTTGTCCCCCCGAGGCAGACCCTGGATCTGGCAGCACGACACAGCTCTGCCTGTGGCTGGATCCAGCCAGGGCTCTTAGGTGGATTTTGGAGCTGCTCTGTGGCGCTGCTGCCTCCTGATACCTGCTAACAGGAGGCTCATGATTTCTGCTATCCAGGTTTGTCTTGAGCCTCCATTTCCCCATTTCTAGGGAACAAAAGGAAGCTCTATAAAATCATCTAGATTTGGGCTGAGAAAGGCACAAAGCATTATTGCAGCATCCTTCGACTCAGGAAACTGCAGTTTGGGGCAGCTTCACCAGCAACTGGAGCAGACCCTGCAAGGGCTGGACTTCTTGTGGCTCCATTTGCCATCCATGGAGCCACAGGTCCTTTCCAGCCCCTCCTGGTGCAGCTCCCAGCGGATTGTGCTGCACGGGGAAGTGCACGAGCAGGGGTAACTGTATTGCTGAGCAGATGGGTGCTGTAGCCATAGAAATTTGGGCTCATGAGCTGCTGAGGCTCCCATTGTAGCCTCCCAAGGGAGCCTCGCATGGGCAGAGCTTTCTCACAGGCTTTTATTCTCAGGAAGCTTAAAGTTAAACTGATTTCCAACAGAAAGGTTTTTACACCAACAAACAAACAAACAAAAAAGCGCAGTTAAGGCTAAAACAAAACCAGGCTTGGCACTCCGGGTTGGACACTTGCCTTCCCTTGAGCTTGTCCACAGCTAATCTCTGCCCTCCTCTTTCTGGGCCAAATCATGTCATCCTTATTCAGACTCTGCTGTCCTCGCCTCTCAAACTCCCTGTGCCTGCCCGGGGGAACGTGCTGCCTCTCCAGGGATGCAGCAAAATGCACCCGAGGGCTCTGGAATCCCCACAGCCTGCAAGAGCATTCCCAGGATTCTGGGATTTCTATGTGGCCTGTGAAATGGGAGCAGTTGGGCACAGGAATTTGTCTCTATATTCTTAATTTCTGCCCCCTGCATCCTCAGGGATGGGAGATGGATTTTTGTGACCACGGAGGGTGGGTGTCTTTCTGGCTCCAGATCTCTCTTGCCTCCCTTCTGTGACACCCAGATTTTTGGTAGGGTTTTGGAGGTTCTTGTGCTTTTTATGGGACTGCAGGATTTCATTCTAGGGAGTTCTGGTGTCTCTTATTAAATGTAGGTGATTGCTTTTCTCTACCCTGATTAATCACCTCCACCTCTAAAGCCTTCCCAGTTCCCATCCTGTCTGTAACCATTCTGTGGTGGGGCTGTGCAAGCAGAGTTTTACTGAGGATTTTCTGGAGGATTTCAGGGTACTATGCTGAGTTTTTTCCTCTACCAGTTTTGTCCTGGGGGACATCCAGAGCAAAGGAGATCGTGGCTCAGGATGGCTGGAGCAGTCTGGGTACCTGCCCGCCATTGCAGAGGCTGTCGATCATTTAGCCCCTTGTTGCTGTCAAACAGCAGAAAAAACCCCAAAGCAGCCGCAGAATCCATCAAATCCAACATCCTCCTTTTCCTAGAGAGCTCTGGCACAGCAGCCTGGGGCACAGGACCCCACGGCAGGGCTGAGTCCCCAACGCACGGGGGCTTCACTGACCCAACCCAACCAGGACGATTTATTTGCAGCACGTTCATGATTGCACCGAACACACCCCGCCGTGCTTCAGGAGAGAAGGGAGAGAATTTGCTGCCAGGATCAGCCCGTGCAGAGGGCTCGGAGCCGGGACAGGGCTCGGCGGTGGCAGAGCCACATCTGCTCCGTCCCCAGGGTGCCTCTGGAGCAGCGGCTGCCGTTTGGCCTCTGCCGCTCGGATCAGCAGGAAACGTTTGCTTTGCATAAGCCGAGCTCCCGTCCCGAGCATCCCTGCCAGATCCCCGCTGCTTCCCGCACGGAGCGGGCACAGGCGGGGCTGGCACGGCTCAGCCTGGCTCGGCAGCCCGGCGGGACGGGGACAAGCTCCGTGTGTGAGCAGGGATCAAAGCACGGGACCGGGATAGGGACAGGGACAGTCTGGATCCTCACCCAGGGCAATCCTGGCTCTGCCCGCAGCAGAGACTCATCCCTGCTGACCACACTCCAAAGAGTCCGGAGAGCTGGCTTGGGGCTGGCTGGAGTGACAGACAGGCTTTTTAAAAGATATCTGTATAATGGATGTCGTTTATAAGGGGATTAGGATGCCCTGGGGACTGATAAGGGCACAGGGAGGCTTTTCCTGCTCTCAGCCAGGGCAGCCGTGGAGGCTCTTGGAGCAGTGGAATGGGGACCTGGCCGCTCCCAATCCATCCCAGGGAGAAGCAGAGGGAGCAGTGGCACGGAGAGGCTCAACCCCACATGAATGGGAGGTGTTTTTTTGGCTCAGCAGAAAACAGGGAATTAATGATGGGGAGGGGAAAATCCTATCTTCTTTTAGGAGATACTAAAGAAACAAATTCTGACCCAGGAGAACACGGGAATGGAAGAGACACTCAGCTCTGCTGGGAGATGAATTTCTGGGAGTATTTTGTACATCGCTGGTTTTAGTGGAGTCTGGAGTCTAAAAACTGATGGAGTGATGTGGGCAGAGAGATTATTTTGTTCTGGGGCTCAGCAGGCAGGCTCAGGTCTCAGATGGCACGGGGGACATGGACAGCACAAATTGGGCACAGAACTGCTGCTCACAACAGGCACCTCCTGCATGGCCAGCATTGCAGAGGGCAAGGGAAAGAGCCTGGATTCAGGTCCCACGCACAGCCATGAGACCATGGAAGAAATATTCCTGGGCAGACATTTCCATGGGCAGATATTTTCCTTTCAAACCTTTTTAAAGCACCTTGTGAGTGACGGGAGGGTTGAAAATTGTGTCCGCATCCCCCACTTGGACAGAGGGTTGGAGAGCAGGGAAGGAGCAAACCTTTATTTCACTCTCTCCTGGAAGTACAGGGTTTTTATAAATGATTTCACAGAAGGGCTGGAAGGGGCCTCTGGCTTTGCCCAGGGCCTGTTGTCACCCAGGTTGTGGCTGCTCATGGAGAGGGATCCCCTCTCAGGCTGAGACAGGACACCTCAGGATGCTGCACGGGGAACCACAGCCCTCAGCCCAATTCCTGCTCCCCTGGGGATGGAGGGGCTGCTAATGGATGAGCCCAGGAGTCCTTGGCCATCTTCTGCCAAAAATAAGCACCAAAAAGAGATTTTTGTGGGCAAGTGGGTGTAAATTCCAATATAGGTAGGGTGAGCAATCTTGGCTATCTCCTGTTTGGGGAGAGCCTAGGGCCTACACCCAGCACCCCCAATTTCCCCTGGGAAATGGCAAAAATGCCACGAGGGGCAGTGCAGTGACACAGGCTGGGAGCAGCCTGGTTCTGTGGGGTTGTTTCACAGCAAATTTACCCTTTGTGACATGCTGGAGGGGGAGACTCTCTCTGCCAGCAAGAAATAGGCACAGATTTGTTGATGGTGCCTCATGGAGTGGCGAGAGCACTCCCCAGTTTCCCAGGGAGGGAGGTGAAGTGTCCTCCCCCTGTCCCAGGTGGGAATTGGAGGAGGAGCAGGGCAGGAACGCTGCTGGCTCAGCAGACCCCATGCTCCGGGCTCGGTGCCATCTCCGTGCTGGGTTTGTGTGCTCCCAGCCCAGCTGCTCCCTCCCCATCCCATCCTGCGTGCTCCAGGTCCAGGGCCCGGCATGGAAAGATGGATGAGGTGTCCACGTCATCTTCCCTGCGGTATTTCAGAGCCATCCATCACCCAGATCCCTGCCAGGCTGCACTGGGTGGATCACTGGGATCTGTGCTATGTTTTGACTAAGGGAAACAATCTTGGTGGGAATTATCATTAATTATCCTACGGGAATAATTAATGTCCCTCAGTGGCAGCTCTGTGGGTATTTAGGGTGCAGGCTCAGGCAGTCAGACCAGGGTGGGTGAGGAGAGAATGGACAGGATACCTGACTGAAAGAGAGAGTTTTAACCTTCTCTGGGGACTGCCCCAGCACTGGCTCTCACAGCCCCAAAGAACTTTCCTTCAGGCTCTAGAGTGTCATCTCTGCCTGGTCAGGAGATGCTCTGGGGAGAGCTGAGCCCTTCATGCAGGGAGGAAAGAGGGCAGGGAGGGACAGTGCAGGCAGGCGAGACCCAAATCTCCCTGTTCGCAGCCTCCTCTTCAGGCAAGACCTTCCCCAGAGGGGTGGCCCTGACTCTTCCTGGCCCACTGGCTACCCCAGCGGGTAGCACGAGCAGAAGGAGCCTGTTCCAGCAGCAAAGCGAGCCCTGGGGAACGTGACAGAGCCATCAGGACACTGGAAATGGAACAGGGAAGAAGGAAGGTAAAGGACAGGAAGAGCAGTGGACAGCATCTAAGTTTAAAAGTCGGAGTTTGTGGTGCACGAGAGCAGCCTGAAGAGCATCCTCGGGATGGGTAAAGCCGCTCCCTCCCGCCGCTGCCAAAAGCCTGTTGTTTTCCAGCCCCAATCTGATAAGCAGCGCAAAACCAGCCCCGCGTTTTGCCTTCCTCTGTCAGCGCGGCCCGTCCCGACCCGGGGCTGTTTACTGGCTCATCCTCCCCCTTTTGCAAGAGGGAGTCAGTTCTGGTTAATGTTGGAGATCGGAACGTGATTACCGAAAGCCTCATGAAATTAAATCCCTTCTCTTCAAAGCGGCCGGGGAGGGAGGGGAGCGTCCCTCTGGCAGCGGCGGTGGCCGGGCGGATGTTGAGAGCAGCCTGGTGGCCAGCGCTGCCCCGCGCACAATCGGGCTTTGCCAGTGGGAAGGCAAATACAAACAGCAGCTTGTGTTTGCACACAAAGGCTCTGCGCCCCGCCATCCCCGGCCCCGGGCTTCACACCCTCGGCTCTTGGGCAAAAAGTCCTGGGAGGGTTGGAGGGAGGGAAACTGGGCTGAATATTTAGGGATGAATTGAAGTGTGCAAACACGCCTTTGGGGAAGCTCGCGGAGCAGCGCCTTGGATCAGCTGCCCGCCGGGGCTGGAACGCAACCGCTGCGCTTGAAAGGGCGACTTTCACGCTGAAGCAAAACGGGACAAAGGAAGATAAATGAAACGGGCTCCCGGCAGGGTTTGGTTTGTTTGTTTTTGTAACTCGGCTAATATTCCCGCATTGTTCAGCCCAGCGGCCCAGTGTCTGTCCTTCACACGCTGCTCGTAAATCGGGGCTGGGCGGGCGGCGCAGGCAGCGGGCGGTGCGGGAGGGACGGGACCAGCGGGACAGGGACGGGATCAGCGGACAGGGACGGGACCAGCGGGACAGGGACGGGATCAGCGGACAGGGACGGGACCAGCGGGACAGGGACGGGACCAGCGGAACAGGGACGGCATCAGCGGGACAGGAACGAGACCAGCGGGACAGGGACGGGATCAGCGGGACAGGGACGGGACCGGCGCTATTGGACCGGCGGGATGTGTACAGGGGCAGGATGAGCGGGACAGGGACTGGACAAGCGGCTCCGGCCCCGGCCCTGGGGACCAGGGATTGTCCTCTGAGGCTCTTGCGGTGCCGGGAGTTACCGCGGGGTCACAGTCGCACTGCGCGGAGCTGGGCAGGTCTGAGCCGGAGCGGGGGCGCTCAGCCCTGGTCATTCCCAGCTGTTCCCGCATACAGCCAGCGGCGGGTTTGGGCGCAGTTCAACATCTAACAAAGATGTGTCAGGGGGATCTGTGCACCAGCAGAGCTCTGCTATCAGCTCACTCCTCAGCTGAGCGTGGCGTGTCCTGATGATTTTCCACGGAGCTGGCAGCAAATCTGCCGAGATTTGTCCGAGTGGGGACATCCCAGGCAAACCAGCGCTGATGTGTCAGCCCTGCCCATCCCGTCCCATCCCATCCCAGAGCAAGGAACAGCGCTCATCCTCACCGTGTGCGTGCTCGGGGATGGATCCCTGCAGAGCTCAGAGCTGCCCGGGGCTGATCGCCTGGGATGGACGTAAATTCGGGATTAGGGATCACAAGGTGGACTCAGCCAGGTTGATACAGGCACTCGCTTGATTGTAAGGATTGGAAGATCCCTAATGCAAGCCTCCTGAAAATTCTCTCTCCCTCCGGATTTTAGGCAAAGCAGGTTTAACACCGCAACATTTCTCTAGTGAGAGCTGAAATTTAATAATCAGCCGCATAATAATTTATCTCAAATCAAAGAGCAAGAGCAGCGTCGCCTTTAAAACATTTGAATAACATTTAATATCCTCTGTAGCATTTACTTTTCACAAGCCTCTGCAAAAACCACCAAATGTTCACAGAAATTTGGCAAACTGACTTCTGCAGAAATCCAGCCCCCCAGACGAGCTGTTTGTTAGTCTCCTCTTCACAAAGTTTTACCCAATCAACAACAACAACAAAAAAAAATCCCAACAAAACCCCAGACAGCGCCTCACGTGCTGGGGGCGACCAAAGAAATCCCCTGGTCTGGGTGACCAATGAACGTCCCCAGCGATGAAAAGCGAGCAATTTGTCGGCAGCCCCTGCACTTGAAAACGAATGATCCAAATTATTCAGCCAATCTCCCTGGATAGAGAATCCATTGAAAGGGGATCGAGACAGAGTCATAAATTATTCATTACTCAGAAGAGAATGAAATGCATATAATCATAACAATAATAATAACAACAACAACAATCGTTACACTAATAATAGCAACCAGAGCCCACGCAGCTCTGCCCGGAGAACCAGGGAGCCATGGAGCTTCCCAGACTTTATTTGCCATTTATCCCAGCCCCTATTTAGAGCAGCTGTGTTAAGTAAAGGAATGTAAAGTGGGTCGACTTTTGGAATAAATGTAATAATTCCAATAACTGGGCTCGCTTGCCTTGGTTGAGGGTGATGGACTTTGTGCTCGGCTCCTTGGCAGGGAGCAGCTCCATGAACTCACACTCATCCCTGGTAATTGCTCCATAGAATGGATTTCTCCGTGTCCTGGGCTGCTTTTAAGGAGCCTTTGGAAGCGGCTGCAGCGGAGGCATGTCCTGTCCCTCTGTCCCTGGAAAATTTATAGGTGTCCATGGGCTGAAAGAGAAGTGGAAAGTGCTGGCCTGACACATATCCCTGGGATTTGACTCTTCCTGGCTTGAATGGGAGCTTGATCGCGGAGTCACCCGGGAGCCATTGAGCAGCGCGGGGGCTGAGGAGAGGCCGCCGCACTTGTCACCCAGCCCGAGTTTCCTGCTGCCGCTGGCACGCCTGGCTTTGGCTGGGAAAGCCCCGCCGCGGATCCGCCTCAATTCGGTGCCTTTCAGCACCCCGGCAATTTTGCTGCCCTTGGGACCCGAGGTTTCTTTTTGGCTATCTTTGACTTGGAAGCGCCTTCCAGCAGCCCCCCGGGAGGATTTTCTCCACGGGGAGCTCTCTGCTGGGCGATATTGAACATTCAAATACATTTCTATGCCTGCACCGTGCTGGAAGGAGCCCGGCTACCACTTTGGCATGCAAATGAATCGCCGTCCGCAGCGCAGGGGCTCAGCCGTGGCACTCGGCCATCTCCCGAGCATTTCCCACAGGTCGCCCCGTGGTCGCAGGGAGGGGTCGGAGGGGCCCGGGGGTCCTTTCTGAGGCTCCCTCGGAGCTTTCTCCACCTGCTGCTCTCCGGGAGGAGAGGGGAGGGCTCCTGCTGTTTCCTGCATGCGGGGAAAATGACATTTTTAAAGCTGAGGAGCAGCAGGTTGGGCCGGGAAGGGGTGAAGCGCTCCTCTGGTCCGGCTCCATCGGCGCTGGGAGCTGCAGAGGGGGCTCAGCAGCCACGGGGCTGGGGTTGGGTGGGTCAGCAGAAGCAGCCCGTGCAGGTAGTTTGGACACCAGTGCTGGTGTCCCCAAACCCCCAAAGACGGGCTTTGTTTGTTTGGTGAAGCCATCTGCAGCTCGGGCTGAGCCTGCCCAGGCGGGGAAGGTGCGGGGGGAGAGGACGCAGGGCAGGGCCCGGAGCTACTGGTGCCGAGGCTGAGCCTGGTGCCATCAGCTGCCCTTGGGGACACGTGGGACATGTGGGGCCCTCCCTGTGGCACGGCAGGAGGGCTGAGCTCGCAGATCCTCTGCAGCCGGGCAGCTGCACGGCAAGGAGCAGAAGAAAGAGTTCCTGCTGGCATTTTTGTTGGAAGTCGCCTGAGTATTAAGTGGAACACGGTTTTCATTACCAGCTCCATTTTGGTGCAATAAATCACGAACTAGAAACACACTTCTGGCCTGGATTCTGCCCTCAGTTCTGAGTGGCAGTAACCAGAGGCAAAATCCAGCCTCGGCTTCAGAATTACAGCCCATATGGTCACCTTTTGGAATTAATTTCTTCTGGTAATTTCTGTGTAATTAGACGGCACTGAAGGCTGCTTCCTCTCCTGGGCAATTAATGGTGCTGATCTCGTGCCAAAGGTGCACTTTGCACCGCACAAACCTGTGAGGAGAGACAAGCTCAGCCTCCAGGTGACGATTCAGACCCTCAGCAAGGGGACCCTGGACACCCCCAGAGCCCCGAGGCCACCGAGCAGCAATTCAGCACAGAGCAAGCCCTTGCTGTTGGGCTGTAAAGAGAACACGGAGTGTTTGTGCGAGCTCCAGCTGCTGCTGGAATATTTGGGAGGTCATTCCCGCCGAGCAGGCTGCAGGAACCTGTAATTGCAACAGATGCTCTCCGACAGCGGCGGCCCCGTGGGGGAGCAGAGCCGCTCATCCCCCAGGGCAGGAATCTAATTTATATCTCATAAGACAGTTTTATTTTTCGGGATTACCGATGGATCCCGTGCCAGAGCGCCCCGCGGGCTCCGGCCGCTGCCTCGCTCCTGCCTCAGACAGGGGGAGTGCAGGCTCGTAAAAGAGACTCCTCGTGCTGGGTTATGGGGCCTATAAAATTATCCCTGGTAGGAGCCGGCTGCCCATTTAAACGAGCAATTTAAATGGATAACAAAGGCTCCCCTCGCAGCTTCTGTACAAACCCTGAGTTTCGATGGGGAGGAGAGCGGTGGGTTTGCTCCAGCCGGGCTCTGTGTGCTCAGATGCTGCTGCTGGGGATCCTCTGTGTGCAAACGGCTCCGCTTCCACGGGACAGAGGGAGAGCAGGGGGAAGAAGAGGAGGAGGAGAAATCATTTCTTGCCTCACCGCTGGTTTCCGTGGGCTTCGGATGGAGCCTGCTCTCACTCTGTGAGGTTTGCTCGGCGTTGGGGTGGAAGGGCTGATGGGTTTGCTCCTGTTCTGCCAGAGGCAACAACACAGCCCGAAGTGGGAGAGTCTGAGCCCAGAGGGGAGGGTGCTGCCTCCAGGAGTTTGGCTGCCCTGAGTGCTGGGGGTGGAGAGCTCCTGCAGCCCCTCCTTTGCTCTGGGGGCTCCCCAAAGGCAGCCCCAGCAGTTTGCAGCTCAGTGGGGCACGGAGCACACAGTCTCCAGCTTCCCCCAGCTCCAGCTGCTCTCTCCAGCTCCTTGAATTGGAGGAGCAGTGATTTCACCTCCCTGGCAAGGAGATAAAATGGGCTCTGTGAGTGCTGCCCTTTCCAGGTACAGTCGCCCTTCTCTGAGATTCACTACTGGGAGAAAATTAATAGCAAACTGGGGTGGGGGAAAGTGGATTTTTTTGCATCTCCTGTGCATCCAGCTCTGAAAATCAGACTCATTTGGTCAGGGGGGTGCAGCTGTGTTGGGTGAACATTTCCATCCACAGGAAGCACTCTGCACGTCATTCCATCATATCTGTGCTTGGGAGCTTAAAATCAGCTCCTCGTGCTCAGTCCCAGTTTGAGATTCCAGGCAGAGAAATGCTCCTCAAGCCACAGGTTGTCACTGGGTTTCAGAGTGAACACACCCCACTGATGGTGAGAGCAGCTCATCCTTGCCCTGTTATCTGGGACAGCACCATCCCTTCCCACACAGCTTCCCCCACCTTCCCGAACCTCAGCTCCCAGGGTCATGGGCTCACATTTTCCCTCACTCCTTCCTCTCACAGCAGGAGAGAGAACCTGGGAAAGCAGGAGCTGAAACCCACTATGACAAACAGAAAAAAATGACCAAACCCTCTCAGAGGAGAGAAAACCCCTCAGGCTTTACCCCCCAGCAGCAGCGTGCACTCGGGAGCTGGGGCCGTGTGTGGATCTGAGCACTTTAGGGGGACACGGAGGGACAGACCTTGGGCTGCCCTGGGGTGGATGCTGGGGAAGCAGCCACAGCCTCTAAACAGCTCTCCAAGCTCCCAGCCTCCTGAGAGTTTAATTTTTTGGGAAGCTTTAACATCCCCAGCTTACCAAGCTCTGAAAGAAAGGTCAGCTAATCCTTCACAGCGTCTGAATGAATTCAGGCCCAGAAGTGAGATTACTAAACAGGGGAGAGGGAGGCTGCATGGATACAGGGACCCTTCCCATAGTCAGGCCTGGCTTTCTAAAGAAATGGACCTTTTATTCCAGTTCTCATCCCCCAGGAGGAGGGAGGGGGTGGCCAGACATGGCCAAAGCGCCCAACTCCTCCCCCAGCAGCAGGGCTTGGTGGAGGGGAGCCCTGAAAGAGACCTCAGGGGCCCCATGGACACTGGGGTGCCCTGTGGGCACTGAGCAGCACTCACGGCCTTTGCATGCCCTGCTCTGGCTGTCAGCTCAAGCATTTAGGAAAGAAACCCCCAGAACCAGGGTCGTTATGTCCCTCTTTGGCTGCTTGGGTGTCTCCAGATCCATGTCTGAGGGCACTGAGGTCCCAGCAGGCACCAGGCACAGGGTGACACTGAGAGAATGCAGGAATTCAGGGCATTGTGACCACTGCTGTGTCCCCAGCACTTGTCCCCGTGGTTGAGGCAGCCTTTGTGGGACACCTGAGCAGTGTCTGGGCTGGGCAGGGTGCGGTGGGTGCCTGGGGAGGGGGCGGCAGTGGGCACCGTGCCACACCCCCCTCCTCTGTGAGCCCCGGGGGTGATGACATGACAGCACCACTATGGATGAGCTTTTCTCCTGCAAATCCAGCGTCCTGCTCAGTGCTGGAGGAGCAGAGCCCATTGAAAGCCTGCAGGCAGCAGCCCCGGGTGTGGATGCCCTGCGGGTGAGCCACGGTAACCTGGCTACAGGAGTGCCAGCACAGACACCCAGAGCCTGAGCCTCCCTGCCAGGCTCCCCAGCTCCCCAGGCTGGGTATTCAGGCCACAGGGGCTTCTCTATTGGCCTTGAGACACTGTTCTGCATGGGAGAATTCTCTTTCTTCCTCTCCTGGTAACTGCAGAGCTGAGAGTTTTCAGTTGGAAGGTTTCACTCCCACCACAGCAAACCCATGACTCAGCCAGGAGCTGCTGGCCCAGTGGTGGCCCTTCATTCTCAAGGTCCAGGGGCCAGCTGGGAGGAAATGAGAGGATGCTCTTTCCAGGCACGCTGTGATGACTCTAGCAGGGTGGGATGCTCCATGCCCACCAGCAGAGCACCCAGTGCCAGCACACAGGGCTGCCGGGTCCTGCCCCACTTCTCCGTCCCCCACAAAGCACTGGGGACCCTTCCCCCCACCTCATTGGGGGTATCTGATGGGAAAAGCCCACCCAGCTGCCAGGGAAAGCCCGAGGTCAGACCTTCTCCAAGGCTTGGTTTCTCTTGCAGAGCCCTGGGAGAGGCCACAGCAGTGCTGAGGTGCTGCCTGGCCCTGGGAGCCCCTCGGCTCTGGGTGCCATCTGCAGATCCTGCAGCTCTGCAAGTCCCACTGGAGCTCTGCACTTCCCAGCTATCCCAGGAAAAGCAGGGAGAGGGATCACTCGCCCCTCCCCAGCTCCCTGTGGGATTCCATGGTGCTCTCAGATCCCTCCTGCAGGGAATAAACTCCTGGAGCTGGCGGGAGGGATCTGTGTGGTGACAGGTTTTACCACCAGCCATGGGCACTGCCATCCAGATCTGCTCTAGAGGCATCTGTGCTGCTGTGAAATCCAAAGTTTAATTACAAGGGAACCTGGATTCAGAATAAATGCCCAAATTACAGTGAGGAAATGCTTAAAGCCAGTCCTCAAAGGTGGCTTTCACTGGCAGGATCAGAGCAGGGGCAGGAAGGTGCCCTGCAGGGCTCTGGGATGTGCTGGAGCCGCCAGCCAGGCGCAGTCTTCCTTCACTGTGACACCTGTGACAGCAGCAGGGACAGCCTGGTGCCACCAGAGGCAGTTTGAGAGCAGCCTGTGGGGATTAGTGCAGGAAAAAAGGACAGGGGCTCACGCAGAGGGAGAGAGGTGCAGGACAATCATGAGCTGCCGGGTTGAAACCAGCCCCATCTGCCTTTTGGGGAGGTGCTTTTAGCTCACTTTGTGGAGGAGCTTCCAACTGCAGCCCTGGTCAGAAACCAAACTGATGGTGGAGTGTCTGAGCATGACATCTGGTGTGCCAGGCAGCCCCTGTCCTGGGGAAACTGAGGCAAGGAGTAAGGCAGTGGCCACCAGAGAGGCTCCCTGGTCCTCATTCTCTTCCTTTCTCTAGTCCTGCATTGTTTTTTCTCCAATTTTTGCTTTACTGGGAGGAAAGAGAGGAGATGGATCCTTGCTGTACCTGGCAGCATTAATCTGGAGCCTGCAGGCTTTTGGGGCATTCTCATTTAGCTCAGCCTGATTTCTGACTGGGCTGGTTTCAGCTGTACCTGAACATTCCCATCTCGTTTTGCTGTCCCTAAGCAGGGACAAACATTAACCACGGGTGGCTGTGGGACAGACAGCGAGTCCCCTGTCCTGGCAGGAGGTGGAGAGGGCTGTGCCAGCAGTGAGGACAAGGGGACAGTGCTGTTTTTGGCAGATTAAGAGGGTCCATCCTGTGTCCCTGCCTGTCCCCTCGTGTCCCAGCCCTGGGTGAGCCCATCTGAGCCTCCCCATCCATCCTCTCCTCAGCTCCTGCTCCTCCAGACGTTGCCCCCAGCTATTCAGCCTCTCTCCGGATCATTAAACATATTGAGCAACACCAGTCCTGTGACTGGTTAATTAGTAAAGACCTGACTAATTAGTTTATCGTGTTTACCGAGTGCTTTGAGAGTGCTCATTGTTATTATTTTTAATTATGGCTGGCCCCGGGTGCCTCTCCCCTCCGCATGCCAAGGCTTGCATGGCTCTCAGCCTTTGTCTCTGCCACCTCAGGCTGGGTTTGGGATGGGAATTTCCCTCTTCTCCCCTGGTCACCAGGTGTCCTTAACAACCTCTTGAGGGGGATTTAGAAAAGCCCCTCACAAATTTCCATGCACACTGCACTGGCTCTTCCAAAGCCATCCCATCCCTGGAGGAGCCAGGGTGGGCCCTTGGGAGGCTCTACAGAGCAGAGCCCTTGTGCTCTCCTCATCCCACATCCTCTCCTGACCTTAAGGGAAGATCAGCCTTGTTCTCCCTCCCCAGATCCAGCCCTCAGTGCCATGGACACCTCGGATTTGGAAGCCTCCCATGCTCTATGAGAGAAATCAGATTGCCACCAGCAAGTTATTCCCAAATCTGAGTGGGGCTGGTCAGAAGGAGAGGACAGGCAAAGATTTCAGCTGCCCAGAAGAATGTGGATGGGGTTTGTTAGTCAGAGGAGGGTCTTGGCATCTCTGAAGAATCACCAAGTCTGATCTCCTTGGGACTGTCTTCATTCATAAAAATGTCATCAGCTCGTTAAGCACCCTCATAAAGAGCCTCAGTCACCCCCTATCACTGTGGGATCTGCAGGGGAGGCTGCCAGCACCAGCTGCAGGAGCAGACCCACCTCCACAGAGCACTGGGAGGGAAAATCTGCTTCTGGAGCAGACAAGGAGCTGTAAAAGTCACCCAGGGCTGCCACAGGAGCAGGGCTTGTGAATATTTCTGTCCCTGGGAGTTGGTTGGTGTGCACATGGCCAGTGACAGTGACTCTGCTGCTGCCTTCAGCCCAATTCTGCTGTCCCAGGCTGCAGCTGCCTTTGTTCCCTCTCTGCTAGAAATCCCCCAGAGGTGTGGTTAGGGCCTGCCACCTCCAGGTGACACCTGGATGGCCGATGCCACCCTCGCTCTGTGCTGATGGGGATGTTGCTGCAGGACCCTGCAGATGCTGGCTGGGAGGTGGGGAGGTGCTTCCCTTTGCACTCCAAATTTCCTCCTGGAAATCCTCCCTCCCTTCCTGGCTGCCAGTGAAGGGCAGAGCAGCCTAAAATGGGCAGCAATCAGAATATCAGTGACAGCGGGGCTGGAGCCCAGCCTCGGGCTCTGCAACTGTCCTTGCACTGGCCATACTGGTCCAGAGAAAGCACCTGTTGGTGCAGGATCCTGCTTCCAATCTGAGCAGCCCCAGATTGCCTGGGAGGTGCTGGAGTATGGAGCAGCCACGTTGCAGTTGGGGTTTCTCTGTAATTTGGGGTTTCTGTGTAAGTTAGGGGTTTCTGAACCACAGATGGGATCCCTGCAGTTCATTTTTGTGACATAGCAAGAGTAAGAGTGATTTAACAGCTTCCACTTCCATGGATCACACGTCCAGGGCATTTTCAAGTTGTTTATGTGGATTAACTGCGATGGGATCAGGGCTTAGAAGAGGGTGGGACCATTTGGAGTCTGGAAATTTGATTCTCAGCGGTGCTGCTTTTGTCTCCCCATGTGTAAAGGCCTGAAGGGGCCCTGGACTCTGTGAGCTGTGGCCCCAGCCTGTTGTCACCCCTAGGAGGGAGCCCATGGGTTACTGGGTGCCTGCAGGAAGGGCAAAAGCACCAGAGCTCAGTTTAGTTTCTTCCACAAGACCAGCTTCACTCCTTGTCTCACCTCCTCCCCACCATCCTCCTCTCAGAACCCATTTCTTTGCTCCATGAAGCTCCTCCTGCAGCCAGGGAGCACCAGGAGCCCTTCCCCATCCTCCCACTGCTGGGATGGGGGAAACTCCTCTCCTGCAAATCCTCCTGGGCAAGGCAAGACCCCGAGCCCTGCTCCTCAGCCTGGGGGCTGGCAGGGTGGCACCGTGTCCCTGGGCTGTCAGAGCTGTCCCTCTGGGCCAGCCCAGCCATGGCTGTTCGCAGGCAGGAGAGGCTTCTCCATCTCTGCCTCTTCAGAAAGACAGAGAAACCGAGGCAGGCAGGCAGGGAGGGAGGGAGACAAACACGGCTGCACCTGGGAGATGTCATGGTTGGTTTTCCAGCTCCAAATGGGCAGTGACAGCAGCTCCGTGGGGGCGTGAGCAGGCGGAGCAGGGCAGATTTATGGCTGTGGGTCAGGCTCAGGCTGAGCCAAACCTCCTGCCTAGCATCAGTTTTATGAACAAGATGAAGTGCAGAACCTCCAGTGCAGGCGCCCTGTGAGAGGAGAAACCCTGGAGAGCAGGAACAGGGAGTTCTGTGAGGGGCCATCCTGCCCCTCTCCCTGCTCTGCTCGGGGCTCTCATTTCCAGGCCGGGTTTGGGATTGCAGTGACCAGGCATGAGCAGTCCCCAGCAGCTGCTGGGTCTGGTCCCATAATCCCATAGAACTCATGGGCTGGGAGCCATAAGCAGAGCAGCTGGAAGCTGAAGGAAACAGGAGGCAAGAGCTCCCCTCTTTCAAAACAAAATAAAATTCACAGCAATTCCCAGCCCTGCAGGAGGGAGCAACGCCAGACAGAGAACTGAAACCTTGGAGACAATTCCAAATTCAACACCCTGTTGGGCATTGGGATTGCCAGGCCAGGGAGAAGCTGTGGAGATTGTCACAGTACCACAGGACACAAGGGCCCAGGCCATGCCAGGGCTTCCCTTTCTGGCCAGACATCCAGACTGAAACTCTTGTAAACTCAGAACCTCCTAGAAAAGATTAAGCAAAATTCCTGGAGGCTCCCAGCTCTCCCTGAGATCAGTGTAGGACAGACCTTTCTCCCAGATGTGGTGAGATTGTCACTTCATCACCGCCTGGTACTGAAAGCTGGGTTTCAGCTGGGCTTTGACAAGTAATTGATGGATGATGCAATGGTTGTTGTGACTGCAGCGTCCCCACATTGTCCTCTTCGGCAATGCCTTTTGATGTCCCTCTTCAAAGGACAGGGGCAGATCCTGCCCCTTCGAAGGGATGACCAGGAAAGTCTTGGCAAACACAAAGTGCCTCCTGCTTCATCCCAGGTCCTTCACCTGAGGCAGGTGAGGTATTTTTCTGGTACTTTTGCTCCGTTAGACCTTGTGGCACCTCCCCAGGTAAATTTGGGGCATCAGTGCAGTTGTTTGCCATGAGGTGCTGGGTACCCACACAACACCCTGGGCAAACAAAGGGCACAGCTCAGTGGCTCTTAATGAGTTACAAATCCTCAGCTCGGATCTATAATTGGAAGAAAACACCGGGATTTATTTATGGGATTTGAAGGACTCATTTCATGTTGGATAAAGCCAGTGGCAGAGCTGGTGGCAGCTGCTTCTCTGGAGCTAATGGGCAGAGCTTCTCTGCCCTCAGGGCAGAGCTCCGAGGGGAAATGCCAGTGCTGGACTGCCTGTGCTGCTCCCTCTGTGCCGAGGATAAAGGCAGTGTCTGCACCAGCTGCTGCACCAGCTGCAAAGGACACAGCTCTCCAGGTGGCTCCAGGTGGCCCAGGAGGATTCCAAGCCACAGTGAGTTTATTTTCTAGGGAAGCCATAGTCCAAGCTCAGCTCCCTCCAGCTTCACTCCCAGCTTTTACTCTCGGTACTGCCGTGGTACCTGGTGAGCACCAAAGGCCTTCTGGCTCAGCGAGGGTGCCCAGGACCTTCACTAGAGCCTGCCAGGGTGCTCTGGGGCAGGCATGCTCCCCCAGCCCAGCCACGGTGGGTGGGGGCTCCCCCAGCCCAGCCAGGCAGGTAAGTGATGCTCCTCCAGCCTGGCCAGTGCAGGTGGAGAAGCTCCTGCAGTGGCTGTGCTGAAGTTTTGGGAGCAGCTGTTTGTCCTGCAGCTGGATTTGAGCCTGGCTATGGCTGGGAGGGTTCCACAGCCCCTGAACCCGCTCAGCAAAGCCTGACCTGTGCAGGAAATGGGGCAGGAGGAGCCTCTGTCCTGAGCCTTGGAGCCACATCCCCTACAGCACCCAGAGTGGGACATGGGGCTGGGGGTGCTGGTGGGACTGGAGGCTCTGTGGGGACATGGGGGACTTGGTGCAGGAGGGGATGAATGAAACCAGCGGGATCTTGATCCAGGTCCGATGTAAGGATTCCTTCATCCTTCCAGCATCGTGGGCAAGCCATGGAGCTCCTTACACTTGGATGCAGAGGATGACAGAGGGTTTTGTGGCCTCAAGGAGGGACTGTGGGGGCAAAGGGGGCGCTCAGATGCTTATTGATGTGCAAGGGGAGCCTGACTCCCTCTTTGTGTTTGTGCTGCTAGGAGAAAACTGGGCATTGTCCGCACACCTTGGGATTGGGGAGGGATTGGAAGGGATTGGGAAGGGGCAGCAGGCTTGGCCTTGTTCCTTGGGAGCAAAGCCCAGAGAGGGCCGTTCAGCAGAGGAAAGCCATGTCAAAGCAGGGATATAATGGCAGATTACAGGGAATTCCTGGGGTGGCATTGAGCTGCCCAGCCCTGCTCAGCCCATTAACATTCATTGTGCTGCCCTCTCCCACAGCCTCTGCCTCCAGGAAAACCTGAGCTGTCCCTGCCCCACAGCCCCGCTTGTGCTGTCACAGAGTCATTGACAGGCTGCCCTTTCATGCACATGGTCAGCTCCCCAGGAATCTTTCCGGAGGCATTTTGATCCTGCAGTTTGTCAATGGTGGCCAGGAAAGGGCTGGGCTGTGCCACAGGGTGCCCCGGCTCCCAGAGAGCTGCAGGTCCATTCAGCACAAGAATACCCCAAGCCAGCAGGTGGGACACAGGAACCCTTAATCCCAAATCAGTTTTCTTGCTGGCATCCTTTTTTTGTTGGGAATGATGATGATTGTGGGCAGCAGCAAGGCGTGGGCTCACCTCTGGGACAGCGATATTATTCAGCTCCTTTTGTGCCCAGGCCCGTGTTTGAATTGGGAAACAAAGCTGAGCAGTTTGTGCCTCCTGTTGGAAGCCTTCCTATCCCGCTGGGAATCTGGGACCTTTTCATCTTAGCCCATGCACTCCAGAGCTTCTGCCTCTTCCCATCTTTAAGTCTTTAGTAAATATCAGAAAAGAGAAAATAAAGGCGATCCCCAGGGCTCAAGAGTGTTACCTTCCCTACATTAAACAGAGGGGGGAAAGTAGAACAGATATTTATCCTCATTTTCACATTTTTCATGTGGAGCTTGCAGAGAGTAAATAGTATTTGGTCTGCTTTTGCAAGCTGGGGACACTGTGGGGCGGGGTGGATTTTACTCGTTGTGTGTGTACCCAAATGCTGAGGAGATCCAGAGCCTGAGCCATGGGAAGGGGAACAAAGCACTGCCAGGCAAATGCCAGCTCAGATGCTCCCATCCCAGCAATTCTGGAGCCAAGGGCAGAACAGGCAGGGAATGGGAGAGCCCAGCCCCCCTAGAACCATCTGGACACAACTCAGCTGCAAACCAGGCTTCCTAAAACTAACCCAGGAGTCAGGAGTGGCAGCGGGCGGGACAGGGAGGTCGTGTCCTGTAGGGAAGGAAGTGACATTGCTGCTAAGAAAGGAGCAGTTTGAAAACATCCAACTCCTTTTCATTTACTGTCTCAGATTTGATGTGAATGTTTGGAGGAAACTCTTTCCTTTCCATGAAGTTTTTTATTATCTGATGGAAGGCAATTCAAAACAGGACAGGAATATTTCCCTTCTTTTTGTTTGAAAACCAAACTTTTGGCTTGGCTTTCAAAACTCCAAATGAAATCATTTAAATCTGACATACACCCAAAAATGTTTCTACTACGTTTCGATGTTTTTCCTTGGAAAAAAGAAAATTCTTCCTCCCACAGCCTCCAAGCACTCTGTGATTTCTGTCTGAGGCTCACACTGCAATCAGCTCTAGGTCTGACACCCAGACAGGTTGGCAAAAACCAAGCTCAGCTCCCCAGCTCAGGCTCTGTGCTCTGACATCAACAGGAGTTGCACAATTCCCTGTTATTCCTTCTGCAGAGGAACACCACAGGAAGAGGTTTCCTGGCACAGATTTGGGGATGGCACTTCTTTGTCTGACTAACGATGTTCACATGTGGTTGTTGTTCATTCTTTGCTCTTTAATACTTCCTTTTCCTCCAAAGCTGTTTCTAGGCCAGGTTTGCAGTTGGGTTTCTCTGATGTCTCCAGGGCAGTTGTTGTCCCTGGTTCTGCTGGCCCTGGGGGTTGATGGAGGAGCTGGGTGGCTCCAAGGTGGCTCAGGGGACATCCAGAATGTCCCTTGGCCAACATGCCGTGTCCCCTCTGCAGGGACATTCCTCCTTCCCCAGCAATGCCAGCAAGGTGAGGACTGGTCCCTAGAGCCAGGACAGGCTTCTGCAGGAGATGTGAGGGAGGTCAGGGCTGGGGGTCACAGACAGCACCAAAATCTGCTCCTGGCAGCGTTGGTGCAGCAAGGAGACACGGGAGGTGACCAAGATCACAGTCCCACATCTCCCCAGTGCCCAAGCCTTGGAGCAGACACCAGGGCACGAGCCAGGAGCCAATATTTGGGAGCTCATGGGAAAACAGCCCCTTCCCAAAATACCTCTGAGGAGCCTGAACTGCCCCCGACTCTGATTTTCAGCCTCTGGTGGAAATACAGGTGAAGAAGGAATGAGTTTCCTGCCCTGGCTGCTTAGATGAGTTCCTAGAAGCCACCCCCTGCTTTGGGAGAGCACAGTAGGCATTTGGGGCTCCCTCACAGAATTCACACAGAATTCCCAGAATCACAAGGTTGGAAGAGACCTTCAAAATCATCGAGTCCAACCCAGCCCTAACACCTCAACTAAACCATGACACCGAGTGCCATATCCAGTCTTTCTTTAAACACATCCAGGGATGGCGACTCCACCACCTCCCCAGGCAAACCATCACCTGTCCGGGGCTGGGAGTGACAAACAGCACCAGCAGCACTTCCAAGTGGGACCTGCCACCTGTGGCACTGACAAAGGAATGCTTTAACTTTCAAGCTGTGCCTGGTGTAGTGGGGCTGATTTAAGGCTTTTCTCTGGGGTGTGTGTGTGCCCCGCTCCAGTGAGGAATGCAGCCGCAGTGGCTGCACTGAACACTTGGATCCAGCTCCCTGCAGCTCTGCAGGTTCCCCCAGGACTCCCATAATTGCTACATTTGGTTTGCTCTGCCTCATTACTTCCAAGTTTTCCAGCCCTAACGCCAAAGGAGGCTGTATTCAATGTAATTATTACTCAAAACTTTGAAAACTTAAAGGAGGAAAAATAGGCCATTAAACAACTAAGGAGCAAAGTAACAAGTGGGAATTATGGCCCTGCCCTGTGGTTTGCCTGTGATGGGTTTGTTCCACCCATGGAGAGATGCTGGAGAAGGGAAGGTTGAGTGGGTTGTTTTGCTTAATCTCGCTGCTGTCAGAGTTGCAGTCCCCGGAGAATGCAGATCTATAGAGAAATGTGCCTCCCCTTTGAAAGGCAGCGCACATGCCCAGCTCCCAGCAAAGGACTTTTGTTCTGCTCTGATTTATACAATTCTCTGGGGCCAGGAGAAGTGGCTGTCATGGTTGCAAGGATTACTTGCGACTGGAGGCGAGGGTGGACTGTTCAAGGATAATTTGTTCTCTTGCCTGGGCACGGAGATGCTGCTGCCCCTTCCACAGGCTCCGGCTCCGGTCTGTCCCCCAGCCCTCACCCACGAGGGGATGCTGACCCCCAAGGTCCTGCTCTGCCATGAGGCTGCCCTGACCCCTTACAGAGTGAGGGACAACCTGGGGACGCTCCTGCCTGTGGCCCAGGGCTGGAAGGGAACACAGGATCTCACCCAGAGCAGGAGATGCTGCCAGCAGCTCGCTGCACACCTTAGCACGTGTCCAGGGCTGAGGTGCAGCACCCCAGGGCCAGCTTCTTCCCCATGGCTCTGGAAGGGAATTGGGGTCTCTGGCTCAAGGGTAGCCCATGTGGCTACTGAAGCACAGGTTGAGGCCTGTGGGCTTCCCCCATGGCCACAGTTTTGCTCATCCTGAGTGTACCTTGAGCAGGAGCATCCCCTGCACACCCAGGGCCCAGCGCAGCGTGGGATGAGGGCTCCAAACTCCACTCCAAAGCAAAGAAAGCCTCTGAGCCTCCCTGGGGCTCCTGGAGGAGCTGAGCACATGGTGGTGGATGTGGGCCTGTCCTGTAGCAGGCTCAGAGGAATCTGTTTGTCCATCCAAGGGTCACCTACCACCTCCACCAGCACCTCTGTCATTCCAGAGAGGGACGTGACTTCACTTATCTGCTCCCGGAATTTCTCTTCTTGTTTGTTTGGTTTTCATCCTGTGAGGAGGAGGAGGAGGAGGAGGAGGAGGAGGAGGAGGGTGGTGCCTCCACACACACAGGGCCAGCTACCTCTGAACCCCAGTGCCAGAAGCCGTTTCCATGCTCTATAAATTTTATTGGAAAATCTGTTTCTCTTGGGGGAGGGGTGCTGGTGGTGGTGCATTTCTTTACTCTCCCAGTAACAAACCATGAAAGGGCTCGTTACACGCCAGCTCCTCACTCTGCTGAGTCCTTCCAGGCAGGCAGAGGTGACACAGACTGATGGCATTTCCAGCCGGGCTGTCCCCTGGGACAGGCTGAGGCGGCTGGAGGAGACGCATTGGACGGTGCCGAGGTTGCTCTTGGCTCCGGCGCTCATTTGTGGTGGAGAAACGCCTGAGGAGCCAGGCAAAGGCTGTCTCCCCGGCAGGACCGGCAGAGTTTGTTCTCCTGAGCATTCTGTAGACTCTCCTGCGGACTGTCCCAGGGACAGGAGCTGCTCCCAGCCTCAGGAGGGCTGGGGAAGGTGAGGGGGCACATCCCAGTGCTCACACGGTCCCGGGGCACAGAGCGGTGCTGACTGAGGACTCCTCCGGGAGCGCCTGTCTGCACCAGGTTGTTTTGTTAACCTCAGGCTGCAGCCTGGCCCTGCCAAGGCTCTGATGTTCTTGGAAAACCCTGGGCTAACGAGACACCTTCCCAAACAAGAGCTGCTTAAGGGACTGCCCAGCCATTGGCTCAGCAGGCCCAGCTCCCAGCAGACAGCACCGAGGTGAATCTCCCTGGATCCCAGCCATTCCCTGTCCCCAGCACTGCTTGGCTTCAGCAATGGAAACTCCACCTTTACCCAGACCCTTCTCCACCTCTTTCCTGACAAGCCAGACCTGCCTTCTGGTGAAGGTCCTGGGCTGCAGCACCAGTTTGAGAGTTGTGAGAACCCAAAGCAGAAATCCTACCCTGCCCCATCCTGTTGGAAACCCTTGTGCAGCTGGAGGCAGGAAGAGCCAGGGGTGTTCCCAGGCTGGGTCAGGGACATGCCTGGGGCCACCCAAGGTGTGCTGGATGGAAGGCAGACCCTGCTCAGGAGGTGCCAAGGTGCCTGAGCAGTGCTGATATTTCTGTGCTCAGATCCAGCTCTGCGGTGACACAAGGCAGAGATCCATCAGCAGAAATTCCCTCCCCCTGCCAGCTCCCCCTGCCCTCAGCTCACATCCAGCCCTTCCCTCAGAAGGTTTCCACCCAAGCCTGGGGAGAGACCAGTGAGGTGCACCCAGAACTGACTCCACCTTTGCTCCGAGGGTCTCAGCCGTGGTGGCCAAGAAACATAAAGACTTGTAATGCTTTGTTGGGCCAGGAATAAAGGGAATTTGTGGCAAGAAGGTTCCTGTGTTATATAAGTAAGGCAAGGGGAGCTGTATTTGAACTGGCAGAGGGCAGTTGTTTTCACTCAAGCAGAGCCCAGCTCACGGCTGCTTCCTCGCTGAGCTCTTGTTCATCTTGGCCCAAGCAGCTCCAGGTCAGGGAGGCAAGGCTGTGGCTCCTCCGTGGGAAGGGAGAAGTGCAAAGGGCAGCACAGGGTAGTCCATGTCCTGCCTGGAGCCAGGAATCAGGCTGGGGTCAGGCACAGCTCCTGCCAGCCCTGAGCACCAGCACAGGGGCGCTCCCAGCCTGGGCTGGGTCCAGCAGCTGCCCTGAGCTCCCTCCCAATCCCTCTCACTCCCAGCTTGGGAGCTCTCAGGATCCCAGTGGGAGCATTCCCAGCAATGCCTGCTTGGAGTTTGAGCAGAATTTGAGCTCTAGCCCAGAGCCAATGTTACTGAGTCAGGGCTATCAGCACTTGGAGCTGCTGGGAATGAGCAGGAGCTGGACACAGAGGTGTGGAGCATCCTTGGCTTGGCTGCCATGGGCAGCACTGGGAGCGCAGGGTGGGAAGTGCTGCTGCCATGGGCAGCAGGGAGGGATTGCCCCGAGGAGGGGACACAGAGCTCACTTTTGGCTGCCACCCTGAGGAGTTTCTGTGCAAGCAAAGCAGGGGCTGGATTCGGTGTGTGGCCACCTCCATACCTTCGGTGTGTGCACCACCTTTCCACAAGGCAGCTGTGGAGCAGCTCTGGGGCTGGGGCTCAGCTCTGCCTCTGTCTCTGCATCTTCAGCCTGCTCTGAGCAGTGCCAGCAAGCCTCTGGGCACAAATCCCATCCCTCCAGTCATGTCAGAGGTCAGGTGAGGGCAGAGCAGCAGATCCACCAACTGAACCCACCAGCCAAGGATTAGCAAGAGTTTCCTGCCCACAATCTTTGTAGAAAGACCTGAAGCTGACCTGAGGAAACGAGATATAAATGTGATGCTTGGCATACAGAAGATTTTGCAGTCCCTGCTGAGTGAACTCTTTAAAAAGGTTCATCATTGACCTTGGGATTGCAGAGATGTCTCAGGGGTCAGCTGAGCCCACAGCCATGAGCTGATGTCTTTCAGCTAAAGCCTGTGTCTCCCATCATAGTCATGATGCCCTAAAAGGTGCTTTTCTTGTCAAATGGGGAGCCTCACTAAGGCTGAAGGAAAAATCACATTGAACTTTGCCAAAAATGCTTCAAAAGGCACCAGTTGTGGCAGGAGATGGGCCAGGAGAAGTTTTTCCTCGATGTAGTGAAAAAGGGTGGCAAAAGCAGCAGCAGCTCTGCCAACAATCCACAGCAGAGCCTGGTGAACCTTTCCTAGCTCTACCTTAGGGCTGCTGGCACAGGGAGCTGGGAGATCCTCGCCCACTTTATCTTTGGTGGCTGAAGCAGCCCGTGTTAAAAGGGGATGAACACAGTACAATGGAGCCTGATTTTGTTTCCGTGCTCTGGGATTCATTCCGAGGGATTACAGGCGCTTTTCAGCCCGTTACCACCTGGAGAGGCAAATACAAGGGAGCGCTGCTTGGAATCGGCTTCCCGCCGAGCAGCCTCAGCTGTGCCGCGGCCAAAGCTGGGCAAGGTTAACAACAATCCGGGCAGGAGCTGAGCCGAGCGATCGGCCGGAGCACGGGGATGTGCCGGGCTCCCGGGGATGGCAGGGCTGCCCGGGCTGGGTAAAAGGGTTTGGTGTCGGCTGCACAGGGCCAGCTCAGGGCGGGCTTGAAACCGAGCCTAAGACCCCTCCGAAGGGAACTGTATCCTCCATTTATAAAGGGATAGAGAATTACACAAGGAGTAACGCTGGAGGTGGATGGGACTGAGTTAAGGACCTCTTCGGAAAGGGGGAAAGCCCCTTTATTCCCATTTCCTGGGGTGGCTATTGTTATGGATGAAGGGACAAATGACATCAGGGCAGAGGACCAGGTGTGATGGGCTGTGTCTCTTCTCCGTGATGATGTGCCCTTAGGGGAAATGGGGTCACCTTGAACAAGCTGGGATGGAGAATGAAGCCAGTTCCCCATTCCAGCATTGCTGGAACCCATAGAGAGTATCCCAAAGTGCCACCACAGGGTAGGAACTTGAAATCCCCTCTCTCTGAGACCAGCTGAGCATGCTCTGCCTATGGCCCATCCTCTTTGCCTCCAGGCATTCTGAAAGCAGCAGTTCTTGCAGCCAGGCAGAGCCCCTGAGCTTCAGCTTGTATGGTGTTTGTTTGGGGCTGTCACTCCTCAAAGAACAGGCTTTTGGGATTATGAAAACTGTGAGCTGAGTGTCAGCAACTCCAAAAGTTGTTTTCTAGAGTTTATTGCTGATGAAGCCGCACTAGAAGCAACCAACCCAGGTCCTCAGGGCCATGAGCAAAGTCCCTGCAGCTCTGAGCCAGGAGGGTAGGCACACACCAGCAAGGGCTCCCAAAGAAAATGCCATGTTTGGGGTGAAGCAGGGTGAAACTCCCACTCCCCTCCTCAGCCAGCACTGCACATGCTGGGCATCCACAGTCCCTGGGATTCCATGGTCCCTGGGCATCCACAGTCCCTGGGATTCCATGGTCCCTGGGCATCCACAGTCCCTGGGATTCCATGGTCCCTGGGGATCCACAGTCCCTGCGATTCCATGGTCCCTGGGCATCCACAGTCCCTGCGATTCCATGGTCCCTGGGCACCCACAGTCCCTGCAATTCCATGGTTTCTGGGCACTTCTCCTGGCCACAGCCACACAGCAAATGGCTCCAGGACTGGAACTGATGATAAATGACCCAGCAAAAAATGAGACCAAAGTCTTGTTCCTCAGCCAGGACACCCTCCATGCTGCCCAGAGAGAGGGGAAAGGACCTGCCCAAGGCCATGTTGCTGCTGAGGAAATTCCCTCCCTCACCCAGGAGGGCACCAGGGGCATGGGCAGGACCTCTAGTGTGCCATGGGGGTACCCCATCCCCAGGACACTCAGGGTACTTCAGCCCTCCAGCAAAAGTCCCAGCTCCAGACAGCACCCACAGTGGTCTGGCCAGCTTCAGGAGCAGCCCCTGGGATGAACTGCATGGCTGGAGAGGTTTGCTGTGTGCCATGCACTGAAATCCAGGGAAAGCTGTGCCCCAGGGCAGCAGTTGGGCTGTATGCCCCAGTGTGGGAATCAGGGACACAGGGAATATTTCTCTGCCTGTCCTGGAAGGTTCTGGCCTCCAGGAAAACACTGACCTCTGTCCATGGAGAAAGCTTCCAAGGCTTTGGGATGGAGTGCAAACAACCAGTTTGTGAATTAAAAAGTAGTATGGTTGGTAGTGTGTCACTTGGTATGAAAATGTGTATTTTGGGTTTTATATAGTATGGATGCAGGTGAGGACTCAAGATGGAGGATTGTGGGTGTTGCCTCAGTTTCCCTTCTGCTTCTTCCCCTGCTCCATGTTCTGCAGTGACGGGAACACAAAGCTATTGGATAGAATTGGCTGCAGTGCAGGTGTTGTGTGAACAGACAAATAATTAGCTATTGGTAGGAGAGTAATAACAATGGATGTTTTAAGAACGTGGTATCAAGTAATTGGTCACCTTATCTTGTATAAATTCAGACATTTTGAGCCTTTTGAGGCTTTTGCTGTTGTGTTTTCCAAGAGTGCAGAGCCTGTGCCATCCTAGGCTCAAAACTTGTGCTAAGAAAATAATGAACAACCTCTGGAGACCGAAGCAAAGCCCGTCTGCTCTGTCTGTGGGTCACACAAACCATCGGGGGCTGCAAAGCCCCAGCAGCCCCTGGGTGGGGGAAACACCCCCCACACCCCAGCAGCAGGCAGCAGTGAGGAGCTGCAGCTCTCCAGCCACTCACCCCTCTGCTCCCTGGGCACAAACACCCCTAGCCTGGCCCAGGGAAAGCTCCAAAGTGCCACTTGAATGGCGTGTCCCCTCCCCTGGCACACACAGCCCGAGGGGCCTGCGTTGGAGGGAGCAGGGGCAGCGCCCTAGGACATGTGAGGGGACAGAGCCCAGAGCCCAGCTAGTGGCACCAGCTCAGCTCTTACCCACAGCTCCTCAGTGCCAGGCTGCAGCAGATGCCCTGATATCACATCCCATGCAGCAGTTCAGTTAACTTGTCAGCAAGGGTAACAAATAAATACCTCTCACCTGCATTCCCCAAAATGGTGCAGCTGGAAGGGAGCTGCTGTGCAGTTCCAAGGGAGAAGAAGGGTTTGCTCCCGGGAGGGAACGTGCTTGGCTGGAGGTGAAGAAGACTCGAGGGAAGGGACACCAGAGAGAGTGTCAGGCTGCTGGGCCAAGCCTGGTTTCAAAAGAAGCAATGTTTGTCATGGTGAAGATGAGTGTGTTTCTCTGCTTGTGATGGGAAGTCCCCAGGTCTTCCAGGTGAAAACACATCCATTTTCCAAGTGGAGTCAGCAGCCAGCCTCCTGCTAAGTGTCAGGACCTCCATCTAACACCCCCATGGCTGCCAGGAAATGCTGAGGGCCAAATAAAAGAACCTGAAAGATGCTCAGCCACTGAGGCAGGGTTGAGGCCATGTCCCCTCTGCCTCTCAGCCTCTCCTGCACCCCCCTTTACCAGGCTGGGCTTTGCTTCAGTGCTCTGGGTGTGACAGCAAGGTGACGCTTTGGTGGCTGCCATGGGTTTGTTTGTCTGGTCTCAGCCCTGGAGTCCGTGTTTCTGTGGCTTTTGAAGGCATTGTTTCCTGATGCAGGAACATCCCCGCGGGCCCTGCGCATTCCCTGACATCAGCGGGAGCAGCCCGTGGGTTCACAAGCATCTGGGTTCCTGGGAAATGCTGTGTATTCCTGCCGGGATCTCTGGCTGTTAATGCTCAGAAAATGATGTGGATTTCCTGCCATGGGGAGCAGGCTCCAGCTCAGGGTTATTTCCAGGGCTGCAGTGAGCCCAGGGCCAGAGATACAAACCATGCAAAGGAGGATTCACAGCCTGGTGTTCAGCACTGGGCAAACCACAGATATTTCAGGGCTTTGCCTTGGGAAAGGCTCATCCCAAGGAGGCAGTGAAGGGAACTGCTGTGATGGGGGCACCCTGAGATGCTCTCGGTGGGGTGGGGATGGTTGTCCCACTCAGCTCCAAAGCTTGGCCCATGAGGGACAGAGGCACCCACCACCCCTGGGGGCACAGCTGGACTCCTTGTGGAGCTGCTGCTGTTCTGCAGAGCAGCTGGGCTGCAAAACCAGCCAGGAAAGCTTCTGTGGCAGAGGTTTTACACATCAGCCCCTGCTGCAGTCAGGCGTTTTGGAGTTCACAGTCTGGGTCTCTCCCAGAGCCGCAGCTTTGCTTTGGGGCCAGCAAAGGCAGAGGCAGGGCTGTGCTTCAGGCAGCTCTGGGGTGGGAAGGTGGGTGTGGGGTGGTCACCTCCAGTCTGGAGGGGTTTCCCATCCCAGGACGCAGCTCAGTGGCCCCGGAGGGAGCCAGGAGTGGGCGAGTGCTGGAGGCTCTGGCCAAGCTGGGAACTGCAAAAGCTTGTGTGTCCGGAGGTGGGCTCGAGCTCAAGCCCGCTTCCTTTTCCCTGCCAAAGCATCTGCTGTCCTGCACACTTCCCTTCCCCCTTCCCTGCAGTATTTCAGGCCATGGAAATGTTTGATGTGATCCCCCCCAGCACAGCTCCTTTTGGTTGGATTCTCTGTGGTTTGATATTCCTCCTCTGGCTGCCTTGAGGTGACCTTGGCTTTGCAGTGCCCTTTCACACCGGAAAACCAAAATATTGCGTTTCAAAATTGCCCAGACGGGTATTTCCAGTGAGCTAACAGGAAAAGGAGCTTCTCAGCTCCATCACCCCAACTTTGTAAACAGCCCCAGCTGGTCCCAAACTGCTTTAATAGCCAATAATTTATTTGGCTGGAAGTGTCCCCAGCCAGGTTGAGATCCTGCAGTTCTGGGGCCAGTGGGTCTGGGTCCTGTGGTGATCTCTGTGATCCAGCTGTGATCCCTGTGGTCCAGATGTGATCCCTGCAGTCCAACTGTGATCCCTGTGGTCCAGCTGTGATCCCTGTGGTCCAGCTGTGCAGCATCACAAATGTGAAAATTGGGTGTAAGAGCTGTGAGTGTGCAATGCCCAGAGAGGAGCCTCTGAACCAGGAGCACTCCTGAGGCTGCTCCAGGGACGCAGCAGATCTGCTCAGGGCAGGACCTGGTGTGCCACCACGGGAGGTGGCTGTGCTGGCCACCTCACCATTGCACAGTGATTCCTATGGAAGTTGGGGATGGAATTGGAAGATGATCCCACTTGCCAGGTCAGCCCTGGGTTTAAATGTCTGTCTGTGCCTGTGCTATCCCATTAAACCTCTGCCATGGTGTAGCCTTGGGCTGTAGGTGGCACAGCCTGCAGCAGGGTGGAGGATACATCATTCCTCAATGGCACTGGGGGGCTGCAGAGTCCCCTTCTCTTTGACCCCCTCAAAAGCCCTCCTTGATCTGCACAGGGATCAGCAAATCCTGGGAAGTGTCTCCTGCTGCTCCTGCCATGCACAGCTGGCTCAGGCACGAGGAGCTCATGGCAGAAACACTTCTGGCCCTTCAGGACAAAAGACAAGCAGGGGCTGGAGACCCTGCAGGGTCCTCCTGGCTGGAGACCTGGGGGAGGAGGGGGCAGCTGGAATTAAGAACACCAGGGAAACCACTGGCACAGCAGCACCAGCACTCAGGGTGTGTTTCTGAGCTGCTCAGCATCTTCATCCCAGCAATGCCAAGCTCCCATCTGCCAGATCAGACCCTTCCCTTAGTGGGCATTGTGATGGAAAAGCTCCTGAAGGCCCTGTGAAGTCACTGAGCCTTGGTCTGTGGCCATGCTGGAATGCACTATCCAGGAGTTGTTCTGAGGTCAGAAAGGAATAAGTTGTTTGCAGACAATTGATGTTGTTATTAAAAACATCCACGGCACAGAGCAGGGGGAGGGAGGTCCTCTTTCCTGTTTGGGAAATAATTTCTCACTGCATCCATCAAATGAAAGAATTCTGTATGAAAAATTAATTTAGAAAAAAAAAAGTTTCTGGGGCACACGCGCCTGAAAATGAACCACAGCAGGATCAGAGGTTTGGCTCAGAGCAACATCCAAGACTCAAAGGCAGAGGCCAGATTAAAACCCAGGACTGCTCCCAGCCTGTTGCTGGAACTGGAGGAAATGCAGTTTCCTTCAGAGAAATGCAATCTCCTCTCTGTAACTTTTGGGCAAAATTCAGGAACTGCAGCTGAAGCCCGGAGCAGTCTCCCACTGAGACAGACTCCATGTGAGTCTGGAGCAGCAGCTGGGCTGCAGGAAAGTGGGGGTCATGTACAAAAAGGAAGAAAACCCCTCACATGAAGGCATTAGGCTGCCACTCTGTTCCACATGGTGAATCTCCTGGCCGAGGGCGAGCAGTTTTCCAGCCCTGTCCTGCAGCAGCGAGATGTCACCTGAGGTGTGACCTGAGGAGCAGCAACATCACATGGAACTGTCCCACAAGAGCCAGGTCACCCTATCAGCATCACTAGCACCACGTAGCCTCTGGCACAGGGCAGGCCTGGCCCAGTGTCCCTGTTCCCAGCCACTCTGGGTGACACATCCAGAGACCGTTCCCATGGGATGGACTGGAGGGAGGACACTCTGAACATGAGTCAGTGCCTGCAGTGTCCCTGGCAGGTCAGGTTGAAGATTTGGGTGTAGCTCCAGGGTATTTTGGGATGGGACTTTGCTCATGGCTGGTGTCAGGATTTGTGGGCACATGGCTCAGTTCCTGCCCTGTCCCCTGTCCCTGCCAGCACCAGCCTGACGCTTCCTGTCAGGGTGGTCACCACCAGCACTGTGGCTCTAGGACAGAATGAAGCCTCCCCTCATGGTGGTGGGATGGGCAGTTTTAGGGACAAAGTGGCATAAGCCAGGGTCTGAGTGGCACAGCATCCTCTTCACCACGGCCAGCGCTGCCGCCCCCACCGCGATTCCCGGGAATGTCTGCCCCGCTGCAGCCCTCCTTTGAAACCAGCCAGGTCTACACCGAGGGCAGTCAGAGTTAATCGCCCGTGATCAGCTAATTAAAGGCTCCCGAGAAAATCTGCCTGGCAGGCACAGGTGTTTGTGGTGGCCCCGGTGTCCCCCAGGGTGAGGGAGAAGGCGGCTGCTGGGACACCTGAGGTTCCATCACACCTCTTTCTCTTCCTGCCCTCAAGGGGTTGGCAACACCTTTGCTTGGGCCTGGGCTGTCTCGTTGTTGGCAGTGACCTTGGGGTTACATATGTGTCCTGGGATGGTGGCAGTGGCTGCATGGCCACAGCCCCATGGAGAACAAGGGGCTCAGAAAATGTGGGTGATGTGGTGTTCTGAAAGGGGGGACCACAGAATCTTTCCCTCTCCCCAAGGAAGCCACTCCCAGTATTGCCATTCCTTAAGTTTAGGCCAAAATGAAAAGTAAAGACTTGACATGGCTGAAACAGCCTTTGCTGTCCTGCAGAATGTGCAGCTTTTTGTGTCTGGGTGTTCATGTCAAGCTCCTCTCCAAAGACCTGCCTGGTTTCCAGGAATGCTGTCCTATCCAGGGATTATCCATCCTCTTCAAACAGTCCTGGTCTCCCTGGCCTCCCTGCCTGGGAGAAGAAAGCAGCAAGGCTGGCCAAGGCTGTGTCCCAGGGCCGTGGCATGCATGGGAGGCTGATCCCAGCAGAAAAGCTGGGAAATCCCTGTGTTTGACTAGCTTTGATCTGGATTAAATCCCTCAGAGACAAACAGGAACAGCTTTCCTGGGGCTGTGTGTTTTGACTTGAAGCCATCAAAATTTGCCCTGAGTGACCCCGAAAAGTGAGCAGGCAGCTGCAGGCGCTCGGCTGGGCAGGGAGGAGCTGCTGCATTTCCAGGTGTGTTGTCCTTGCCCGAGGGAGCTGTAGGGTCAGATTTGGATTCAGGACTGAGCAGATGTCTGCCTGTTTCATCCTCTGTGCTGCTGGGTCAGTGGGATCACTCCAGCCCCACGCCACCTTGGGCTGGGCTCAGTGCAGAGCTGGGAGCTGTGTCCTTCCCAGGGTGTTCTCTGCTGCTGGCAGCGTGTCCATACCCACCCACTCCCCCTGTCCTGCACCACCAGGCATTTCTCCATCCAGACACTGCCTTAAGGCAGACAAGACTTGGCTCCAAGTCCCTGCCCTACAACAATCCCAAGACCCCAAAGAGATTTGTGTTTCCAGCTCACAAATTTTTTCTGTAGGAGCCTCACACCTCTGCTATCCTGCAGCCTTGGGGTGCAGGAGCAGGGAGGGACGAGCCCACACAGACCATGAGCTCCTGGAGATGGTTCATGTGAGTAGCACAGCGCTGCTGAACCAGCCCATCACATACGGCAGCCCAGAGCCGTCCCTGGGGCAGCTTTCAGCCAGCGCTGGTCAGCTGGGAAGCAGCAGAACAGAGAAATGAGGCATCCCATGGCAATCTCAGGGAAAGTGAGGAGGGGAAGTGTTGTATTCCAGGTGGGTGTGGGACCCCCGGGCTGGCAGCTGCTCCCTCCGGGCAGGGATGTGGCCTCAGGATATTCTGGTGTTGGGGTCTGGATGTTACACATGCGTAGTGCAGGACAGTCCCATTTCCGCATGGGATCGTGGTGCTGCACTCCATGGAGACCCCGCAGGGGATGCTGAGCCCAGCCGGGGCTGCCCGGCCTCCCTGAGCACAGCACAATCACAATCCACATTTCTGCCCAGAGCCTGTTACAGAAAACCATTAACAGTAGCGCAGCTGCCCTGATAAGGCAGGATAAACCTGTCAGCTTTTGATAAAACCCCAATCTCCAGGAAAACAAAATACACCAGCGCCTTGTCGGGAGTCCCAGGACCGCCTAGCCTGGCCGGGAGCCGCGGCGTGGGGGGAGCAGGGCAGACAGCTCGTCCCAACACCTCCATGAAATACCGTCGTGTCCTCGCCGCGATAACAACTGGGATGTCAGGCTCATCAGCCGCAGTTTTCCTTCCCTCTCAGATGCCCCGATAGTGTCCCGGAGATAAGATAGCTCTGTTTACCCAGGGCACACAGCAGAGCTTTGTCCACACAGCCCCGAAGGTGCGAATATCCCTGAGCAAACACAACTCTTCGCACCTGTAGGGTTTTTCCAAAGCCAGCCCAGAGCGATGTCGATGTGGAGCCCAGGTGACTGCGGGATGGGAGCTGGGTGCTCACCCTGTCCTCCACCATGATTCGGGCTTGGACTGGGTTGTGAGATTAGCTCAGGTTTAGGAAGGCTTGGAAGCAGAACTGAAATCCATCTCTGCTGAGCTTTCCCAGCTGGAGCTGAGTTTTTATGTCATCCAACATCATTCTGCAGATCCACAGACAATTCTGGCTCCAGTCACCCAGAGCTCTCAGCCTTTGCCACAACAAAGAGAGTTGTCAGGGTCCCTCTCCCTGCTTCCAGAAAGGGAAACTTGAGGCACAGCGGAGCTAGGCCAAGCCATGACAGGACCTTTCCTGCATCCTTGCAGCATCTCCTCTCCAAGGACAGAGCAGCAGTGCCCGAGGTCAGCCCGTGGAGCTCAGGGGACAGCCCAAGCTCTCCACTGCAGCGCCGGTGCTCGGTCCTGCTGTGCCGGGGGAAACGAACGCGCTGAGCTGCCAACAGCTCCCCTGAGCCAGCCGCGCTCGGAGAGAAACCAAAACCCCTCCCGAGAGCCATCATCTGTCAAGCTTGGGTTACTGTCTGGCACCTCGAGTGGCCAGGCTGAGGTTTGTCACTCATGGGAACAGGAGCGTTTCCAAAGCCACCCCGAGCTCCATCTCCCGGGGAGAGGCACGGGCTGGAGCAGCTTCTGCAGTCACAGGCAGGACCAGCTCCCAGAAATGTGTGACCAAACAGAGGGGACCACCCCCTTGGTGAGTCCTTCTCCCTGGGGCTTCTGTCCATGCTGGGATTTCTGGGATCTGCCTGCAGGACAATGTGCTTGCCCAGCTCCTAGGGGGATGCTCTCTCCAAGGAGAGTGTTATCCTCTGGCTGGGGATCCCCTGATCCCTGCTGCCACGGGGATATGGGGTCTGGGGTGTGAATGCACAGCTCTGGCCACCGGCACTGCCTGGGAGGGTGAGGCCACGGGATCCTGCAGAGAGGAGGGAAGGCAGCACCAAACCAGGGTGGGGAAAGGACAAAAGGACAGTGATGCAGGCTCCAGAGGGAAATCCTGCAGGAGCTGGTCTTCAGAGGTGGTTCTGGTGCAGTGGCACCGTGGTGGGGTTGCTGCTGGGTTTGGGGAGGGATGATGAGCAATGGATTGTGCCCAGCTCTGTGCTGGCTTCTGGCAGCAGCCACAGGGTCCCTTCGGAAGTGGGGCTGGCTGGGGCTGGTTTAACAATTCCTCTGGCCCTGCTCCAGAGGAGATTGGGAAATGATCTGGGGTTAAAACAACACAACACGTTCCTGAACGCTGTTTATGAAGAGGAGCCCGGCGCAGCCCGACCTCACAGGAGGCTGAATTAGCAGCGACCGGACACGGGAGCGGCATCACTTTAAGCCAGGTCTGCCCTGGGGGAAGCACAGCCTGAGCTGGTTTAAAATTGCCTCGCCTTGCTTTCACCCCTGGCTGTGAAGAAGCACGGCCAAGTTTCTCGGCTCCCTGGGGCACCGATGGAAGCAGAGCTGAGGCTGTTGGTATCTCTGGTCCTTCTGGGCTGAACAGTTTTAATCCAGATTTGAAAAGCCTTTGACTCTCTGCCGGGCTGGTTGCGTTATCAGCCTTGTGCATTTTGGGTAACCTTTGCTCTGAATGAGCAAATTCTTTCAGTATCTGTTTGTGCTGTGGCTTTAACACTGAAGTGGCTGATCCCTCCTGGGGCAGAAGTGTAGAAAAGCTTATAGGAAAACGTCCTGGAGGATCACCTGGAGCTTTGGGGTGCTCAGACCACCCTGTGCCCTCCTTTTGAAATGCAGGGTTCTGGCTTTACAGAAACACAAACGTATTGGTGAGACCAAGCACTTGGGGACTGGGATGAGGATTTTGGATGAATTTGAAAAGCATTGCCTCAACCTGCAGCAGTTCAGAGGTGCTCGGAGGTTGTCAGGCTGGACAGGAAACACCAAGGTGTGGGATAGAGAGAGGAGAAAGGTCTTAGGAAGCACCACAGCCCTGGAGCAGCTGAGGGAAGCTGCTGCTGAGATCAGTACCAGATAAGAGGGAAACCACAAGGGCAGAGTCTAAGTGGGCAAATTGTTCCCAAGTGGATTCCCCTCCACTCTAAATAAACACTGACACTTCGGGAGCACCTTGGAGCTGGGCTGGGGGGGCAGAGCAGGGCCTGGGGGCTCTGTGCTATCCCTGATAAGCCAGGGACTGCAGGATGAGCTCTCCCGTCAGCTCCTGCCTTTGAATGGTATCTGCATGAATTACGGAATGCAAACAATTCATTTCAAAGGATTGACAATCTCAGGAGACTGGGCTTGGATGGTGAAATTAAACAAAGCAAGCTGATGACAGGCTGGTATCATCTCCCAGAGTGAAATAGAGTTCACTTCTTGACTTCTCCCTTCCCCAAAAAAAGGAAATAAAAAAAATGTATGAAGCTTTTTCAAATCTGAGGTTTATCTGCACAACACCTGATTTGCAGAGAAAATCTCCTGGTCAAATCTAAATCAAATCCTGGTCAAAGCTTTTGCTGGATGTTTTAAGCAGCAGCAGAAGAAGTTTAGGCGAGACATTAGAAAAACTTTGTTACAGAAAGAGTGGTTGGGCGTTGGAATGGGCTGCACAGGGAAGTGAAGGTTAAAAAAAGCCTGGATGTGGCACTCAGTGCCATGGTCTAGTGACAACGTGGTGTTGGGTCACAGGTCGGACTTGATGATCTCCAAGGTCTTTTGCAGCCTGGTCGATTCTGTGCTTGTGAGCGCCATCCCTTCAGTGTCGCTGCAGGACCTGGCTGTGGGTGCGAGGTGCAGGACAGAGCAGGGCAGCCCCCAGGGGAGATCCCCTGGATCCCAGCGCTCAGAGCTGGCTCCTGGTGGGGCAGGCTCCTGGTGAGGCTGAAGGCTGATCCTTAGACAGCTCCCAGAGGTGCTCCGGGCAGGAGAAAGCTCCGCTCCAGTCTCAGGGCAGCGCTGTCCCGTCGCAGCACTCCGGAAGAAGCGAGGGCAATTTACAGCCCATTTCCCAGTGCTTGGAGCCCAACCGTGTGCGCTGCACCAGGGCAAGGCCGGCTTTGTGCTCCCCATCCTGTATTGAGTAAGAGCGCTTTTGTCTTGGGAGAAAATGCCTTGGGCTGCCACAAATCCCAACATTTCAATGCAGCACAACGGGCCTGTAGGTTCCTACTCCACCCCCATCGCCTGCTGGTGGACCCTCAGCTGCCTGGTGGCTTTGAAGGAGCCATTGCAGGTCACTGGACATGTCCCCGAGGACTCCAGCAATGAACACACAGCTCAGTTGGACCTCGGGGGCTGCCAGCAGCTGTTTGCCACGTGTGCTGCCTGGCAGTGGAGAGAGCTTCACTGCCCAGAGATTGTTCAAATCTGGCTCAAAATCCGAATATCTGGGAGCTGTAAATCTCCCATGAACAAGTCTTGCTCTTGCTCCTCTGATGCTTCCTGTGGGGCCACAAACACCACGTGTACAGCCAGGAAATACCTCAGGAGGTTCTGGTGCTCCACTCCAGGCTGGAACCAAAAAATGTGGAAACAATTATGGAAACCTCTCCCTCCATGAAATGAATCCAAACCTAGGCCAGAGCCCGGCAGGTGAAGTTCCCAGTGGTGTCCGTGCCTGTTGGGATCAGCTCCCGTGGCTTGTGGAGCTGGAGGATGGATGAGCAGCCCGTGCCTGGTGGGCAGCTGCTGCCAGCTGCTCTCCAAAGGCATCTGGTGCTGCTGGGAAGAGTTCTGGTCTCACCACACTGCAGAAAGTTGATAATTCTGAGTGTCCACAGTTAACCCTCAGCAGCTGATCTGACAGGACTGGTTCTTCCCTCTGCAGGGTTTGATCTATGAACAGCTCTGGACTTTCTCCATGGACCTGCTCTCCAAACCAAACACCACATTTTGGGATTTGGGTGTGCCAAGCTGTCAATCTGCTGCCCACTTTGGATGGGCACTATTTCATCTGGGTGTTGATGGGCAGCTGGTTTACCACAGACATGCCTGGTTTGCCCCTATTGACACTGGGGTGAGGACAATCCCAAAACATTCACAGGTTCAATCTGCCAAGCTCTCCTGTTTGCTTCTCCTCCCCACTCCCCAGCTGGAAGCTCTCCCTTCCTGCTGATGGGCCTGACAATGACCATGGCAGGGCAGGGCTCCATTGGGAAGTCCTGATGGATGGAGGTGAACCTCAGGCAGGAGGGATCAGGGTGGCACTGCCACACTCAGCACCCAAGAATCCCCTGCCCTGTCTCTACAGGCCTGGTTTTGGGCTTGGTTTGGGCAGTGAAAATCCGATTTGAAGGGAATTCAGCTGCAGAACTCCATCAGCTTTGACCAAATGTCCCCCCTTTTCAGTGACTGAGAAATGCAGCCAAGCTTGAGCAGCTCTTCTTAGAGACAGCAACAGACACATCCCTAGCAGAGAGCAGTGTTTTTCTTTATATGCCTTGGCTTCAAACATAAGGGCAATAGATTTTCTTTAAGGAAATAAATCCCCAAATTTGTTAGGGTTGGCACAGCACAGGATTTTTCACTCGCCTTGTTTCTCATTTCCAGCTGAATCATTTTAGCAGGGACTTTTCTAGAAAAAGTCAGCCTGACTCAGACACCCAGTCTCAAACATTTCAACCCAAACGTTGAGTCTGGCTTTTTTTTAATGGAAAAGAGAATGAGGGTCTTATCCTTGGAAATCCCAGGCGGGTGTCAATGTTCTGTTACCAACTTCAGTGTCACAGAGAGTTGTTACACTTTGCAGAACCGATGCTGACAGCAGGACATGTCCAGGGCCTCTCTGTCCCTAAGGCATGTGGGGATTTGGGAATTGGAAAAGTGGGAAGTGAAGGGCACTTGGGTTGTGCAGCCTCCCCAGAGAGGTCCTGAGTCATTCTGATGACATATCCTCCAGAGCTTTTCCACACAACCGCCATTCCTAAGGATTTTCAGGCACGGAAAAGTGTTCTGATCCCCAAGGCCTTTTTGTGCCAAGGGGGAGGTGTCCTCGGTGTGTTCCTCGCCAGGACCCTGCTCCCTTGCCTTTCCTACACTGAGCATTCTGCTCTCACGGGTGGAGCGGCATTTGGCCTCCTGAGGAGTGATCAGAGTGTGAGGAGCTCCCCAAGAAGCCCTCACCCCAACAGGGGGGTCCCAGAGAGGCTGGGGCTCTGCCTTTCCTTCCCTCCCCCCTATCCCCACTTGCTGTTGCTGTAGGCTGGGTCTGTGGCTCCAGCTCTGGGGGAGATGCTGCATTTTTTGTGGTGCATTTTTTGTGGTGTGGACTGAATGTGCCCTCCATCCTTTAGCTCTGACTGGCAGGAAAACCTGGGCCTGGCACAGCCCTCGTGTCTGCCCCTCGCAGCCACATCACCCCCATGGATTTCCCCTTGCCTGAGCCAAGCCAGCCAGCTTCTGAGCCTCCTCCTTACTCACACTCAGCTGTTCACGCAGATGAATTTTCCTGAGCAAATGTTTTTGTTTGGTGGTGGCCAGCTGGGGCTGTGCTGAGTGGCACTGGGCCACATGGGAGGGCATGGGGACTCCTGCCCTGTGAGCAGAGCTGGATGTGACCCCGCAGTCCCTGCGGGGGACTGAGTCCAAGCTCTTGGGGCCACAGGTGGTGGCTCCACTCTGCAGGACTTTGCCACTCGTGTTCATCCTTGCTTGGCCATTCTGCTGCAGCAGGCACGGACAGAAAAACTCTCCCAGCCTGGGGTTATCCAAACCCCCAGGAGAGATCCCTGCAGGGCCACACCTGGAATCACTCATGGGCGCAGCCCTGGCAGCCTGTGCTGGACTGCTGTGGCCCAGTGACCTGCAGAGGTGTGAGAACTCATCCACCACCTCCAGGTTCATGCCCAGCTGCTCCACAACCGCAAACCATTTGGCAGTGGCTTGAAGGGACACTGCAGGGACACCCTCCTGCTGCCTCCGTGGGCAATTTCTCTCTACCTCCCAGTCCTGGCTCTGGCTGCTTCACCTCTGTTGTCCCTGTGGATGTTCCCTTGATCATTATGGTCGTCAAAAATAGATATGAAGATATCTCTAGGGATTCCCTGCAAAGCACCCCCAAGATGGGCACAGGCTGGTTTGGGCAGCCTGCATGTCAGGATTTTTCCTGCAGAAGAGAAATAATGGCTCAGGCTGAGCTAGTAATTTTCTGGGAAAGAAATACTTGTTTGGGAAAAGGGTAATTTTAAGGAGACTGAGACTGTTCATAAATTCAAGTCAAATTTAGAGATTACTTTCAGTCTCTGGATTCTTCCATCCTCCCCTTTTCCTTCCCCCCTCCCCCGAATTATTGTTTGCAAAAATTAAAACAAAATGTTTTGGGGTTTTCGTTTGTTTAAAAAGCAATTTGCATTTTGAAAATTGCCAAAATATAAGCTTTGGGAGGGTGGGGTCTTTTGAAAGGGCAGCATTGTCATTGCTGAATGAAAATCACGGAGAGGAATTCGTCCTGGGAGACACAGGGCACTGGGGACATGGTGGCAGCACAAGGACCACAACCACAGCTCCCAGCACACAGCCCCAGCCTGTGCCTCCATTCATGTCCCTCCTTTCCTTCTCCCACACGGAAAATCCTGCCTACCTTGATCTCTTTGAAGGATTAATTTGACCAAGTCACTGGTTTAAACATGAAGATTCCTCAGTGGTTTCTCTGCCTGGCTCCAAACTGCAGTTTTCCTCTTCCCCTCTTTACCCCCTTCCACGTTTTGGAACATCTGTGTTTAAATGAAATCTGGTTATCCAGACCCAAGCCTGGCAGCTCAGGTAGAGATGCTCTGATGAAGCTCTGCACATCTGTGCACAATAAAGTCAGGGAACAAAAGGCTTGTGAAGTGCTTGGCAGTGAAAAAGAAGAGAGTGGGAGACAGCAGGACTGGGCTTAGTGGAGCAACCAGAGCCAAAACCTCTCCTCGCAGAGCCCTCAGCACCTGGCCCAGGTTGTGCTCATAGCTGGGTCTGCAGGGTGTCTTCTCCACCAGGTGCAAAGCAAAGCTTGAGGAACAGACGTGATGCCAGTCCTGGGAGGGGATTTTTAGTGCAGCCCTCAAAGGCGTTCATAGAAAGAAAAGACGGGTTGCTAAAGAACCACTTGAATTCAGGGAAATTCAAACTAAGAAGCAGTGGCAGAAAATTAAAGCCAGGCTAAGTCATGTTAGGAACAAGGCAAAAGGCTTCAGCTCAGCAGGAGATTAACCTCGGGCCGAGCAGAGGGAGGGCGGGAGCCGTGTTTCCTGAGTGCCTCTGTCCAGGGAAAATGTGGCCAAGGAGCCACACGCCCTGGGGACATGCACGGATTTGGAGCTGGGATCCAAAACCATCCTGACCTGCTGCTGGGGTCAGCGATGTGCCCGGGCATTGCCCACAATCCACACCTCCAGAGTGATCTGATCCCATCACAGCATATCCCAGCCTTGTCCCCACAAGGACTTTGTGACGCCTGGCTGGGACATTTCTTGCATTGCCCCAATTCCTGTGTGCCATTGTCAGGAGAAATGGGATGGGTATTTTCCTTCAGTCCCTCTATCCCTGTGTGCCATTGTCAGGAGAAATGGGATGGGTATTTTCCTTCAGCCAGACGAAGCCTCTCCCCCTGGCCATTCTGCAAACACACCAGGCTACAGGCAGAGCTGCCAGCTTGCCCTGACTGGTGGCAAGTGGTGCACAGCACTGGCCACTCTGGCTGAGGCACTCAGCGTAGACACAGGACACACTAATTGCAATTAAAGCCATTCTCCCTAAGTTTGGCCCCTTTTGACTGTAGAAACAGGTGGCTCAGGAAGGGTGGATGCTGGGAAAGCAGCCAGGTGTATGGGGTTGGGAGGGAATCAGTGCCCCGCTGTTTCCAGCTGTCTCCTCAGTGCCCTGGGAGTGGAAGGAGACAGAACCAAGGCTGAGCTGATGGAGCAAAATAAAGCTGAGGGGTCACAGTGGAAGGGTGGCTGTCGTTGGCTGTGGGGAGCTCAAGGGAGGTCATGGAGTGGGGCTGGAGCAGACTATGCCTTCTCCCAGCTCACTCACTGCCTCCCGGAGGGTTCATCCCCCAAGGCAGCACACAGCTCATCCATTGACTCTGGATGAGGACAGAGTTGGCTGTTTTGGGGAGCTCCTTGCAGCATCTTGTGAGGTTCAGCTTCTTTTCTTCTTCAGGATTTTCCTGTCCCTGGAATACCAATGGAAAATTGATCCTGGGAGCAGAGCTGGGAGGAGCTCTGCACACTCCATTTATTCCTCCACATTCCTGTGCAGCTCTGCTCTGGTGGTACCAGTGGAAATGTTGGCAAAGAACTCGAGAAAATCCCCAGAGTTCTGTTTTTCTAGCTTTGCAAAAAACATTTCTGCTTATCAAGCAACCCAAAGAAATGTGAAGATTTTCACTCACTCTTCGTGTGGGCTCAGCTTTGAATTTTAAAAAGGGATTTGCCAATGCAATCTTGCTAAATACCCCAGTGCCAAGTCCAGCTCTCCTAAAATACAAGTTTTAGGAGGAGGTGAGCTTCCATTCTCCTGGGAAAACACGTATTTCTGACAGATTTGAGGGAGAACTAAGGCTTCTGTGAGGCCATGCCACTCTCTGGAGGAAAAAATCCCTCATGTTGATCAATAAGTCCCCTCGTGTTGATCAACAAGGACCAGATCCTGTGGTTTCTGGCATCAAAGGCAGAGCAGCTTGTGAGCCTCAAGGCTTTGAATGATGAGGATGTATCCATGTGGTCACAACCTACAATAGCCCTCAGACTGAGGGATTTAAACCTTTTTTCCTCTGTTTGAGCCAAGTCCTGAGGCTGTGCCATGGGTTCAGGTGCTACCTTGGAGGATAGGTGTGACCAGGAGATCATTCCCTGTGTCCCAGCCCTGGTCTGTGCCCTTGGGAAGGCTCTGCCCTTAGGGCAGGAACCAGCCCTGAGTCCTGCACCTCCAGGAAAAGGGTTTAACCTTGCTTGGTCAGCTCTGTAAAACGAGGATTGGGATTGTAAAACCCCCACCTGCTTCCCAAAAGCTTTGCTAGTGCATTCTGCAGGGCAGGAATCACCTCCAAAGCCCTTTTTGTGGTGGAGCCATGGTGTGGGCTGGGGCTGCTCAGCACGTGTGGGATGAGGAGAAGGCAGAGCTGAGAGCAGGGCACAGCAGGCTGCTCTTCCTGAGCTTTCCATGGAAGGGGAAAACCCACAAGGGGGGACCCGCAAGTGCCTGGTGCGTGCTCCCGTGCTGCTTCTAGCTGCTAAAAGTGCAGCTTCAGCACATGTGGGGCCGGGCCAGATCTGAAACAGCCATTCCTTCTGGAGGCAGGAGCGGTTCTCCGGGCTCCCCCGTGGTTGTGTCCTGTTGGGGAGATGACAAAAGCTCCTGCAGGCTGCTGGGCTCATCCCGGGAGGGCCAAACCGCGGCTCAAAGCCGTGGCCCAGCTCCGTGGCAGGAATCTCTCTCCCTCACGCCTGGCAAAGCTCTGCCAGGCCGCTCCTGTCACCATCGGCACGTCGGTGGCTGCTGCTCCTGCTCTGCCAGCCGCGGTGGGGACGTGAGGTTTGGCCTCTCCGTGCCAGCCGCAGGAATTGCGCCGGCAGAGCACAGAGACAGCGGGGCCGGCGGGTTCCGCTCTGCCCTGTGCTCTCACGGCCTGTGTCAGCTGGGGATTGCTCCTGAGGAACGCTCCGGAGCTGCGCTGTCATTTTCTGAGCTGAAATTTGATAATTAAGCAAATACAGCGTGGCTTTGTGTTGGGAGAGCACCATAAGGTAAACAGGAAGGAATGAGGGATTAAGACGTCTCTGCTCTGAGGGAAGGTGACAAGCCCGGAGCTGTGACACCTCCGTGCTGAGGCGAGGGGCCCAGCTGTGGGCTGGCATGGCACAGCTGCATTGTTCAGGGGTGAAGAGCAAATAAAAGCCACGGGAAAAGAAAACAAGCTATAAAATTCTCAGCAAAGCACAGAGCCCCAGCAACTGCCTCCTGATGGCCCCGTGACAGCTCTGGGGAGAGGCGGGCGCGGGGTCGAGCTTTTGAAGTCCCGAAGTTGTCCTTTGCAAAGGCCCCCTGTTAAAATAGGCCCGGTGTTGACTTTAGGCTGCATATGGTAGAGGAATTGGACAGCTCAGTCACAGGAATCAAAGCAGGCACTTTTTGGAATCTGGCTAACTGGGTGTCAGGCTGGGCCTGTCCCAGGCAGGATGGGGGATGCAGGGACAAAAATGAGGATTATCAGCCTGGTCAGGGCTGCAGGTGAGTGACAGAGCCTGTGGTATGGAAAGTTGAGGGAGAAACCAGCTAGGGAGGTCTTGGAATGGTATTCAGAGCTCAAGCATTTGTGTGTGAGAACTGGTGAGAGTGGGAATACTGGGAAGGTCGGGCAGGTGATGATGGAAACCCCTTCCCACAGGGACAGAGCAGGTTCCTGAGGTGCTGGGAAGTGCGTGTTTCTCAGCAGTCTGGGCACCTCTGCACCCAGCAGTAACAACACAAAGTGAGAGTGGATGAGAAGGGAGATGAGCAGTGCTTCCATTGGGTAAAGTGCTTGTAACAAAGCTGAGGGTGCCACAGGGGTTTGTGTGCTCTGTCCTTTAACCATGCATGAGCCCCTGTCCTCACAGACCCCCTGTAACCCACACTGCCAGCAGGGAGAGGCAAAGCCATATTTAATGCAAATCAGGACAGTGAAATGTGGTCTTGGCAACCTCATTTTGCCCTCCAAAAATCTGGGCCCGCCTCACAGCGGGGATCAGGAGGGGATGTCGGTCAGCAGTTGGCTTCCCACAGCCAGAGGTGCCACCAGGGCCTCCCATCCCATGACCCCCCCAGTCTGACAGGGCACGCACAGAGGGGCTGCCAGCAGCTCCCCAGGGTTGACACCTCCCTGTTTGGGCACAGATGGTGACAATGTCCCCTCTTTGCCTCTCTCAGCCTGCAACTGCAACCTGCACGCGCGGCGCTGCCGCTTCAACATGGAGCTGTTCAAGCTGTCGGGGCGCAAGAGCGGCGGCGTGTGCCTCAACTGCCGGCACAACACGGCGGGCAGGCACTGCCACTACTGCAAGGAGGGCTTCTACCGCGACCTCAGCAAACCCATCTCCCACCGCAAGGCCTGCAAAGGTATGAGCTCAGGGGTGGGGTGGTGGGAATGCTCAGCTCCTCCTTCCCCAGCCCTTCCCTGCAGCTCCCTTCCAAAGTTCTTCCTCTGTCTCCCAAATCGGTTTGAAATTGCTTTTTTTGCCTTTTGGAATGACTCCTCATGCCCCCACATTCCCTGCTGTCACCTCTGTAGCCTCCTGGTGAGGACAAGGCAACCCACATCCCCTCCATCACCTCTCCCTGCTCTCCCCAGCCTCCTGCTGAGGACCAGGCCATGGAAATAAAAGTCCTTGCTGCTGAGGAGGACTTTAGGTTATTTTGGGGTTTATCACTTACAAATGGTGCTTCACCTGCTCCTACCTGGTGATGATTCTGCAAGGGCAGAGGGGTACAAAATCCCAGGTCTGGGTGAGATGTAGAATTTAAATCAGCCTCCTCCAAGCCCTGCCTCCAGTTCCCACCCTTCAGGCAGAGCTGAGCCCACACACAGAACTTGTCACTCCTCCGGACGAGGAGAGAACAGAAAAAGGGGAAACGAGTTTATTTTGAGCGTGGAGTATTTTGAGGTTTCCTCATGTGGCCATGGAGGCGAGCTGGGATTCAGCTGGGGCGGGAGCAGCAAGAAGAGCAAATCCTGCAAATGAACCCTTTTAACTCTCAGCTGCTGCTGGAAGAGATGGAAATCCTGAACCTGAGGTGCAGTGAAAGGAATCAAGCAAACATTCAAAAGCCAGATTAGAAAATGCTGGGGATTCCCACAGAAATGCTCAGCTCTTTCCTCTCTAAAGATTCATTTGAACAAAAAATGGAAAACTTTTTGACTTCAGATCAGTATTTTTGGCTGGGAAGTTTTGGGTCTTCAGCATTTTCAATTTTTCAGTTTGGGTTTCTTTTTTCCTTACTGAAAACAGACATTTTTTGCTATAGCAGAAAATAAATACCTTTTTCAGCCAGTCTTACTGCACCTTTTTGAACCTTGTAAAGACTATTCCAGTGAGATATTTTTGATATTTCCCAGGTGCTCATTTCCTGCTTTTCCCAGCTCTCCTCCCTGGCTGGGCAGCTGTTCCCCTCTCCTGTGTGTCCCTCCTTGCTGTCTCCTGGCCCTTCAGTGTCACTGACAGCACTGAGCCCTGCCCAAAAACCTGCAGGTGGGAAACCTTTGAGCCATTCCATGCCTCAGTTTCCCCAAGCGAGCACCAAGAAGACATCCAGGAGGTTTTCAGGCTGAATTCCCCACTTGCAGGACCAGTCTCTCTATGAAATCCTCTTTGCAATTGCTCTGTTCTGCTCCACCTTCTTGAACCTCTCCTGCACTTGAAGCTGGAGATGGCCAAATTTCAGTGCTCCTCCAAAAACCTCCGCGGTTTGTGACAAGCCCCTGCCCATCGGAGCCGCCAGGCACAAAGGTTTGAAAGGTTCAGTGCCCGGCTCGCAGCTCATTAGCGCGATTTCCCAGCCCTCGAGGGGTTTTTGTGGGGGTAAATCCACGGTCCCTACAACAGCAGCGGAATGAGGTTCCCCATAGCACTGGCATCCCTTTGAAAATTCCTTTTCCCGATCTCTGTTTATCACGCAGCGGGGTTTTTGTTCCCTCTGTTCTTCTCTCCTGACTCAGGGCTTGTGCTGAAATAATTGTTGAAAACGGGCAGGTTTAAATCCAACCCTCCTTTAACAGCTCCAGCCACCTCTCCATTGATAACGACATTCATTTGGCATCTCACCAAATGAACACTCCCAGAGCCTCCTCTCGACTGAATGTGGTTAAAATTTAGGAATTAACTATCCTGAGCTCCTGCCACTTCCCTGACCCAGCAGAACCATATTTTCTCTATATTTTCTCTGTATTTTCTCTGTATTTTCTCTATATTGTCTCTATATTGTCTCTATATTTTCTCTATATTTTCTCTGTATTTTCTCTATATTTTCTCTCTAAAACCTTCTCTGATCATGTCCCACACACAACAAATTTAAATAAAAGCGTCTCAGAGAGCCCTGGTGCCTTGGGAGCGGCTGAGGAGCTCGTGGCTCTCACCCACCCCAGCAAGACCTCGGGTGATCTCACAGCAAAGGCTCCATGAAAGAGCTGCCAGAGACATTTTTTCATTAATTCAACTCCATTTATTCAGCCTAACAGACCCATCCAGCTAAGCTGCCCCTCCTGTGCCTTGCATTCCTCATCTCCCACTCCATCCCATGCACGAGGTGCCTCAACTCACAACACAGCAAACATCAGCAAATTAAAGAGGCTGGAGCTGCATTGTTTGAAATGGTTGGTTTGAGTAATTATGCAAAAATATGACATTGCAGAAATGCTTGCACAATGTCTCCTTCTTTTTAACTTGGAGAAAAAGAGAATTCTACCAGCTTTTGCACGTGTTGCAGGGAACGGGTGAGGTTCAGGCAGCAAAAGGTGAGCAGAAAGCAGAGCTGGGCAGCACGCCCTGCCCAGCTCAGTGCTGCTTGTGTTTTCAACAGCCAGACCTTTAATAATTGATAAAATAAAAGACTTTTCTGATGATCTGAAGTTCAGATCAGCAGTGCCAGTGAAGGCATAAGGAGCTGGGGTTTAAGGATGGCTTTCCCTGATGGCTAGCAGTGATCCAGCCGTGCCAGTTGCTTTGCTCTGTGTTTGCTTCCAGTGGTTTTCCTTGCAAAAATGATAAAACCCTGGAAGTTGTCAGTGGCCAGAGATGCCCTGGGACAGAGCCATGCCAGGCAGGCCGTGGCACGGAGGCTGCAAACCACAGGCAAAGGAATTGATGACAGATGGGGCAGGGATATTGCATGGAGTGGCAATGCTGGGTGTGTGCCAGGGCCTGCCAGGCTGGAGCTGGGCACGGAGCTGGGCATGGAGGATGTGGCTGCTCCGGGTGGGTGGTCAGGCAAGCCCTGGGACACAAAGCCAGGGCTCCCCTGGAATTCCGAGGTCAGACTGCCGCTGATCCCTGCCCCAGCCACGGATCCCGGGCTGCCGGAACCCGATGGTCCCGCTGCTCCTCCTCCCGGGGGATGGGTGGGCTCGTCCCAGCGGGCAGGGGAGCTGGATGCCCTTTGTCCTGGCAGACACATCACACCCCGGGTCCTGGGCACACCCCTGGTGTGGGGGCTGTCCCGAGAAGCAGCAAAACTCGGGGTATAAGAAATTTTCATGTTCGTTTTTTTCAGACTCAGACAAGGACAAATTGTTCCTCTTTTCTCCCAGTCACCAAAAGCTCCCAGCATGCTGAAGCCCTGCTTCCAGTTCCTTCTGCTTTCCCTCTGCTCCAAATGATGTTGCAAGTGAAATTCCACATCTGGGTCCTGCAAACCCTCGTCCACCCCGCTCTGTCAATGGGCTGCTGTAAATCAGGCCCCTGCTGTTGGTTCTTTTGATTAAATTCTCTCCTGATATTTGCCAGATTATTGGCACTAATTTAATTCCATTGGAGTAGAGAGTCTGCAGGGTTTTATAGCCTGGCTGTAAAACAGCTCTGCACTTTGGGGAGAGGCTTTGCGCACTTTTTGATGAAAAGATGACAAACGAGATGTGCTCTGAATGCACTTGTGCTGAGGCTGCCAGCACAAACCCCTCGTGCAGGGGCAGGATTTGGCACCTGGAGAGGTCACATTCATCAGGGCTCAGTGCTTTGGGAGGAAATGGGATTGTCTGTGTGCCTGGTGCTGCAGCAGCCTGGGGAGTTTTCCAGCTGTGCTGGAGGATTTCATGCCTTATGCAAACCCCAAAAAGCACTCCCAGCCTCCCTGCCTGTCCTGGCCTGCGCTCACCAAGGGTCAAGGCTTGACATTTGCATTTTGGAGGCAGTTTGGGTTGGAGCAGAGGGAGATAAGATCTGTCCCCATGGGCTCAGCCTCCCGTCCTTGATTTCACGGGTACAGATAAAGGGTTTTTCCCCAGGCAGCCGCAGGCATTGAGTGGGGGAGAACCCGAACCCCTTTGGCTCCGGGTGCTGCCGGGAGAGCCGAGCAGAGCCCCCGGTGACAGGGACAGTGGCACCAGTCCCCGTCTCTCTCCACTGACTATAGAGGGAGCTGCGTGACCAGCTTAGACATGAGAGCTCGTTCCCTGGAGGTTGGGCCAGGGGAGATGGATCCTCTCTCTTCCTGTTGCTGGGTCCCGCTGGGAAGCTGGGGCGCGGGAGGTGGCGGGGGGAACACCCGTGGCAGGCAGCAGAGTGGGAATGGTGTCACTGCCACCAGAGCTGTCCCGCTGCTGGTGTCCCGGTGTAGAACAGGGACACCAATCTGTCCATGCTTCCAGTCGTGGTCAGCATCTCTCCAGCCTTGGAGATGTCCCTGTCCCCACGTCCCCGATCCACGCCTGGCTGGGGCGACAAGCTGCCCGCTGAGGCGTGCCGGAGGCATTGGGATGGCCTGGCTGCATCCCTCCACCAGGGCTCCAGGGCCAGCAGGGCCAGCAGCGGTGGCTCCTGCAGGGCTCTGTCCCCAGCCTTTCCTCACTGCAGGTCTCTGCTGGGACCAGCACAGCTCTGCCCTTGGGGTCACCTCAGGAGGGGCTGAAGTGCAGCCTGAGGGAGATGCTCCCCTCTTGAGCTGCCTCACTTTGATGCCCACCTCATGTCCAGCTCAGTTGTGGTTTTAAGGCAAACTCCTGGCAATAATTCCCAGGAATTTGCCTCAGGGAGTTTCCTTAATGGTCAAACTTCCTTCCCTTCCTTTCCTCCTTCTGCTCCTCTTTGGATTCCAGCTGGAGCTACTGTTGAGGTGAGAGAGGAGCCAGCTCGTGGTGCTGGCAGGGCTTGAGTTGGGCTCTTGTGTCAGGCCTTGGTCACCTCTGAGAAATCACATCCCTGGAGAAATTCCAAACTTCCCAGGCATTGATCTGCCAAGCACAGACTTTAATTTCTCCCCAAGACTGTGAAGATTCTCTTTCACTGCCACAAGAATGATTTCCTAGTTGCATTTCCATCCTGCATTTGTCAGTGGCTGTGCCTGAGTCACCCCTTCCCCATGGCCCCATAATTCCTTATATCAATATTATTGCAAGCCCTGAGAGCTGATTTATGGCTTCTGTATCTAAAACTTGTCATCACAACCCCCAGACACACACAGACCATCAGAGAAGGTTTCTAGAAATGCAGCTTTAAGCTGTCCATGCTCACAGGTCACTGTGGGAGTGTGACCTGTGGCACGGGAGGCTTGAGTGCCACCAAGTGTCGCCTCCTCCACGGCACCACCAGAACCCAGAGCAGAGCTGCATCATGAACCCACCCGGGCTGGAAGGATCCCAGACAAAAGAAGGAACATGAGCGTTGCTGGAACTTTTATGCTGTTCTAGTTTGTAGAATGAAACCATGGAAAAGCAGTGATTTTTTTTGCTCAAGTAAGACTCAAGCTCAACACAAGGCATCTCCCAGCCCATGCCAGCTTTTAAAAAATCCATTAAAATCCACATTTTAATGATGGATGAGCAGATACATCAAATTAGGCAGCTGACTCTGCGTGAGGCAGAGTGGGCAGAGTTTGCTGAGTTGTAGAATTCAGGGCAAGACACTGCAGAATCCAGGGAGCCATGAGGATGGAGGAGGCTGCTCCAGAGCCCCTCAGAAGGAGCTGGAATCTCTGCCACCTGGAAGCCACCTCAGCACCTTCAGAGGAGAGACACAGCTCACAGCTGAGTCCTGAACCCATGGCAGACATGTGGATGATACAGCTGAATAGGAAAATGTATTCCCTGACAAGAGCCAGCTCTGCATTCCTGAAAAATCACATCCTGGCAATGCTGGTTCATTTGTCCAGGAGGAGTTTACTGGATAAACTGGGGGCCAGCCACCTTCCAAACTGGGGCTTGGGTTTCCAGCAGAGAAGCATCCAGGAGCAATCCCGGAGGGCAGGTTGGGATGTGGTTTGTCAGAAGTGGCGACACAATAGACAGGAATTTGCACCCTATTAAGAAAATAAAACCAGACTAAGCCCCAGCTTTCCATAGCTGGTCTCAGACTAAGGACAAAAGTTGCTAAATTCACAGCCAGACTTTGCATATCCACAAGACAGAGGAAAGAAAAGGAATAATTTGCCTTCCCCATAAATGCTTTCCAATAATTGAGATAATTTCCAGCTTTAGACCAGTTCTCAGGAGTGGAAAGTGCTTCAGGCTCTCAGATCCTGAGAATTAAACCCAAGCTCAGTCCTGCTCATCCCCACACTCTGTTTTTCAGCATACTAAAATGAAAAAGTTTTTTTTCTGGTAGGAAAGGATTTCTTTTCCAGTTAAACAGATGCTTCTCAGAGCATCACAAACGAGGGGCTGGGATTTGTGCTTCAGGAGCTCCCACTGGGTTTTCTCCCTGCTCCTGGGGTACTGGGGACTCTCCCCGCTGTGGATGCCTTGGTGTTCCATGAGGGCTGTGCACACCAGAAGAATCCTTTTCTGCAGAGCTTTTCCAGCTTCTCCCTCACCTTCCCCATGGCCTCCTTTCCTGAGGCTTGTGGCAACCTCATTATCTCTGAGACTTGTGCTCCACTGCCAGATTTGATTTTTATTATTAGTGGGAGAATGCACTTGTAGGAACTTCGTTTCCTCCAGAGCCAGGCTAAAAACACATCAAGAAGAGAAAAACTTTGCCTCTCTTTTTCTTCCCCTTCAATAACAGCATTCCCAACCCACTCTTCCTCGTGCAACATCTCCCATGAGAGCAGGGGGAGCTGGGTTTTGCTTTAGATCCATGAGGCCACCGTGCCCCACTGAGCTGCTGCTCTTGGCTTGGACAGAGCTGCTCTTGCAGGTCTGACATTTTTAATGGAAAAATCAAAGGGATCACATCCTCCATGACAAAACCCAAGTCTTCCCAGCAAAGTGGGGTGAAGGAAACCCCAGTGCTTCATCTCAGCATCCCTGGCTGCTTCTCCAGCTATGCTGGAATCACGTGGGAAGTGGAGGGCTCAGTGGACGGGGGAAGTTTTAACAATTTTGGAATGAGGGAATTTTCCAGCATTTGGGGAAGTGCTGCCATAATTGTCCCATTGTGTGTGTCACTAATGCCTGCCCACAGTGCCCCTGCCCAAAAAGTGGATTTATTGCCAGGCTTCCAAGGCCCCTCCAGATTAGCGGCGACTCCGGCTCAGTGGAGGCTTTGTGGCCCCGTCTGTTCCTTGTTATGGAGAAGACAAAGCCAAGGTCTAATCTGTGAAATTTGGCCCAAACTGCAGGGCGCCAAAGCCCTTGGCTCCCCTGAGTGCCAGTCCAGGAGGGGAAATGGGAGAGCCCTGAGAAGTGGCGCAGGAGGAGGGACAGCAGGAGACACCCAGAGATTGTTTGGCTCTGCCCAATAAAAGGAGGAATTCATGTTCTGCTGGCAAGAAAGCTTTAAATCTCCAGGAGAATGTGCTGAGGGACATTGAGCACGAACATGATCCTTTGGAGGGCTAAATCCAGCTCCCAATGTCGCAGACAGGCTGACGAGCTCATGGCACAGCAGTTAATGGTTAATATTTAAAGTCATTATTGGTATTCAGAGTTAGCACAGAGACATTTCCACCCCTGCTTTTGCTTTGCAAACCAGCTGGGGCCAGACTGGGTGGGTGCACACCAAATTCCAGCTTCTCTTCCCCATAAATCCGTGGGATTTGCAGGATGTGCTGCCCATGCTGGAGATGCTCTGGCAGTTCCTATGGGCTCTCCCATCCCCACGGGATATTCCCAGGGCCAGCACAAACCTCTCCTGAGTGCTCTGGTGCCCAGGTTCAGCTCAGACTTCCCTGATCCATGGACAAATAACTGGGATAGGTATCCAAAGGAAAGAGCCCTGCTTATTTTGAATTGATTTCCCAAAAGAGCCAAAGAAAAGCTGTGAAAACGTCCTGTCCTCCTTGGGACCACGTCAAGGTCAGCTCTGGGATGGATTTCAGCTCTGTAGGGCAATCCAGGAATTCTCACACCTTGAGTTCCCTGGGAAGATGTGTTCACAGGGAGCAGGATTTAAAGTTCCTGAGCTTCTAAAGACAGTAGAGCAAGGAAAAACAACTCTACAGTAACAACAAAACCTCACTTAAGTAATAATGCCAGAACCACCCCTCTAAACACTAAACCATAAGGTGAAGTGAGTCATGTTTGCTGCATCAGGATGCGTTGTTGAGGCAACAGGAGAATTTAAATTCAATTTGTTTTGACATTTTGACAACAAACCTGGGTTTGTTGTGGTTTTTTCCAGCAGAAGTTTTCTGTAGCCACATTTTTTCACTCCTGTTGAAGTCTTTGGAGGAAAGAAGGGAAGCAACCAAAGGGAAGCAATTTTTGGCCATGATTCTGGAAAAGCATTTTAAAGCCTGGTTAAATGTAAGTGTGCACCTAAGACATATTGGCTACCTGGGATTGAATTTGTACTTCAAACTGAATGTGATTTCTGAATAAATACAGGAGCCTTCATCTATGATTAGTGCAAATTAAGGAATTTTTTTCAAGTTTAATGCATTGTTGGGTTCCTGCTCAGTCCAGAGGCTGGATCTGGAGCCCTGTGAGTTTTGTGACCCTGGCACATCTGGGGTGACAAGAGGAAATCTGGACACCCTGGCAAACCCAGCCTTTTTTTCTTGTCCAAGCAAAAGGATTTTTCATCACTCTGAAAACCTCCCAAGGAAGCAGCTTCCCCGAAAACAGGAAGATGCTAATTCTCAAAAAATGCAGATCTTTTCAGGAACCTTCTCCATAAAGGTCACACTTGAGGAGAGCTGAACCTGGAGATTTATCCCTCTGTTTACCTTTCACCACACGTGTGTGGGGCAGGATTAGCAGCTGGGAATACCTCCGCCAAACACCAGGGGTGCGAAAATATTTGCATTTTTGTCCTGCTATTTGTCAGCCTTCAGTGGGGCAGAACCATCTGAGCAAGATCAACCACCTGAACTGAAAAACTGTGTGGTTTTTTCATCCCAAGATGTTTCCAGGTGTTTTTTAGCCCCAAACCTGAGCTGAAGCACAGAAAGGCATTGCTGGCTGGGCTGGGGTGGGCGATGCTCTGCCTCAGCAGGTTTGTACAGAAAATAGGGGCTGATTTGGAAGCTCCAGACAGAGCTATAAAAGCCCACGGCAGCCAGCTCTGGCCCCGGGGGAAATCTCCTGGCTGCAGGCGGTGAGGAGCTGCCTGGCAGTGCTTATATCCGTATATATATTAATCCCAGCTAATGTAACTACAGATGTTCTCATTCAGAGCCCTATCTAATCCTGTTGGGCCCTTGCCATGGTGTCTCGTAGCAGGAGTTCTACGAGTTAATTACGTGCGGTGCAAAGCAGCGTTTCCTTTTATCATTGAAAAGGTTGCCTTTTCAACGCCCTCAATGTCCCTTTGTTGCTGGGCTTTAAGGACCAGTGAAGAGGAGCACCTGTCTGACCTTCCCGGCGCTGTGCATTGCTTGGCAGCCCTCCACCGTCTCTTGGCAAGGCATTCCGAATCTTTTCCGTGGGTGCTCTCCGTGCCTTTCACTCCAGCTCCCAGCTGAGGACGTGCTATTGATTTCTATAGTGCCCTGATATGAATTCAGAGTTTCTCTCTCCCCCTTTCACAGCACAGCCTCCCATCTTGTGGCTCTTCTGAGCTGCGCTGCAATCAGCCAGATGTTTCATTGAGTCCCAGATCTTTTCCTGGAGTGGATGCAGTTAATTGGGACCCTTCAGTGTGGATGAGCCATCCTGTTCCCTCCTTCCAATTATGCCTCCTTCTTCACTCCGGATTTTGGCTGCTCTCCCCTCATCCACTCGGCCACTCTGGGTCTGTCTCGCAAAGAGCGACGTGGTCTCCTCACATCTGGAGCAGCCAAGCTCAAGGTGCTCACCTGGGAGTGCGCTCAGCTCCCTGCTTTCCACGCCATGTTATTTTATAGGGAAAATCAGCTGCTGGGAGCAGAGGCACCCCCACTGCTCCCCTCATTGCCCGTTAAAGCCTCCCCACAGATTTCTGTTCCTTGTTTTCTCCTCCACAGCCATGTTTTCAAGCAAAAAATAACTTTATTTTTCACTAGGAATTCCTGGTCATCTCTGCCACAAACACTCAGCATTAATTTTTCTTCAAGGTTTTCTGAAAAAACGAAATCCTGAGAGTTATTTCCCTTTCCTCGATGCTCTGTGGGCTGACAGTGCAGATTCCCCTTTTCCTTGTTACAGCATCATCCCCGTTGCTTCTGTCCCATCTCACCGTACCCTCTGTGGGGTGATCCTTCCAAGCAAGGCATGAGGAAAAACCACATCTTTTCCTCCTCCTCATCTCCAGGGATGTCCCAGACAGCCCTGTCCTGATCACAGAGGTGCCCTCAGCTCTGCTGCCGCGAGGGCTCTGCTCAGTGCAGGGCGCTGCTGAATTTCTGCACTTCGGTGCATGATGAACAAATCCACAAATCCTTGCATCCAGACAGGTTCACGTATGAAAGCCAGGGAAGTTCAGGAACGCAAACGCGTTCTGTGAGTCCCAAGGTGCCCATGGGAAAGGCAGCGGAGATGCCAAAGGGGCGTTTGTACCAATCCTCCCCCCGCTGGCATCCTGCTGCAGACTTCTCTCGATTTGGGGTTACAGCCTAAAGGAATTTGAACTGGATTGGAAAAATCAGCATCAAGCACCAGCAGCCATGGCTGGGGAAGGAGAAGAGCATGTAATTGCTGGCTGCAAGTGTTTGCACTGGCCAGGGAACTGTAAATTACCTTTAATTGCTCCTAATTGCTGGCGCCGGTTCAGTTTCTCGAGGACAGGGACAGCAAATCCACATCTGCAGTCACTGCTGAGAGCGCCGGGAGCACTGAGCCGCTGCTGATTCCCAGAGTTTTGGGAAGACAGACAGGGCAGAGCGGGCTCGGACCCCCAGGGGGACGCTGACCGCTGACACAGAGCCCGTCCCAGAGAGGATTTTCCCCGCGGTGTGGCAGAGCGAGCTGGCAGAGATCTCATCCCTGAAATCCTGGCCCCTCTGCCACCCTGGGCACATCACACATGGAGACATCAGATCCTCACAGGAGTCCGGCTTGGGGAGAGAGGAGGCAACCTCGGAGAGACTGGGCTGTAAAAATAACCCAGCAGGTTTGGTCGAGCTGCGCCATTGCCCCATGAGGGAAGGAAGCAGCAGCACCGCGATTTATTGATTTATGTGCTGTCCAAAGAGCGCTCTGTGCTCTCAGCCCGGCCTCAAAGACCAGGGCTTTTTTTCCCTCTTTTCCCTCTCTAATCCGGGCGGTTCCACTGAAATGAGGGCGATCCGCTCACACTGGGGGGATTCCTCACGGATGGGCTCTGCAGGGAATGCCTGAAGCAGCCCGGGAGGGGACGCCTGAAACATGAGGCGTGTTCATCCCCATCCTCCTGCCCTTTGCCTCTTCTTGGGTTACCCTTCCCTGATTTGCTTATTTTTATATTAACTCCTGAGTCTCTGCTCTTCTTTAACTCTTTTCTTAATCTCTTTTCTTCAGGCCTTTACTTAACGCGTTCTTATTTCCTCTGCCCCAGCATTACCTGAGCGATCCCTTGGGGCTGCAGTGTGAAGGTTTTCCCACCTAACCATCCCTCTGCACATCACCAGCCACTCTGATTTCATGTTAGAACTTTTCCAACCTAAATTAGCTTTAGAAAAGGAGATTTCTGCTGTGGGCAGGTTCACAAGCAGCCGTTTCCCAGAGGGAGATCAGGGCAGGGGAGAGAGAGGGACTTTTAATCAAAAACCCTAAATCAGAAGTGTTAGGAAAAGAGGAGAAAAAGAGCAAAAGCTTTGTTGTTTTCTTGAGGGGTTACTTTCTCTCTCATGTGAAAAATCACTGGGTTTTGGCAAGGCTTTGTCTCTTCTCACCCAGCACTGGTGGGGTCAGAGCTGGTGGCAGTTTGCTGGAGCTCTGGGATGTCCCCAGGGAGCAGCTGGACATCTCAGAGCAGGGGTGCACCAGGCACCATCCAAACCCCGCTGAGCAGGATTCAGCCTGGGAGCTGCTGCCCACTGAGGGTCCAGCTGGGGGCTGCTGGTGCAGGGAGCAGGATCATGCTGGGGTGGCTTGGAGGGAGCCTCCAGCCAAACATCAAAGCTTAGAAACCCAAAACCAATGTGGGATGCAGTCTGCCAGTCTGCAAATGAGGCAGATTTAGGGTATTTGAGAGCCAGGGGCGTGGAGAACAACCCAAGCCCCACTGCAGGGTCCAGGAAAAGCCCTCTTGGGAGTGATGTGTCCAGTTTGGGGGTCCTGGGCAGTTTGAGGCCACTGGTGCCCATGGGGACACTCCCTGCACAGCCCCCTCCAGGGCCCGGGCAATGGGACAGGTTTCTCCCAGGCCCAGTTTCTGGCAGGCAGCTCCCCTGAGGGGCAGGAGGAGAGCGGGATCAGTGCTTCCCAGGGAGGGATTTGGCTGGCTCCTTCCCTAGGATGCTGCAGAAGAAAAGGAAAGCTTTCCTGCCTGCCTGCCTGTCCCTGCCACCGCTCAGCAGGGGCAGCCCACAGTCTGGCACGGCGCTTGCAGCTCTTAGAAATCAGGGCTGTTAACAAATGTGCGAGGCCATAATCCTTTTGGAGCAGTGATGATAACAAGCCTTGATGCTTTTTTTTTTTGGCTTTTCTTCTTTTTGCCTTTTTAAAATTTTTTTTTTCTTTCCCCCCAAACAGCTGCGCCGGTAAAGTCCCACTGTGGGAAATGAGATGGTGAATGTTTTCAAGTGCAGTATTTACACCCCCTGCCAAACCCTTCACATCTGCCCAGCTCTGCAGTCAAGGCTGCATCCATCTGGCCGGGAACAGCAGGTCCTCCATCCCACAAGGGCATTTCCTTCCTGTGCCCGCAGTGCCAGCTGCCAGGGACGCTGCTGAGCGGGAAGGGTTCGAGGGAGAGCTCTGAAAGGACTGGTTTGATTTTTCTTGGAGTACACGTGAAATGCATTCCCAAGCTCTCTGCAAGCGATTGTCTCCTGCCGGAGCTCGGCGTGCCCAGGGGTGGTGGGACCCTGCTGGGTTTGTACCTCCGTACCAGCTCTGCCACCGCTCCCAGGAGCCGCTGGCTGGGGGCGCTGGGTGCTGCTCCCCTGCCTTTAAATCCTGCAAACTCCTGATCTCCGCACTCCTGGGGTGAGGAGATGTGGCCGTGGGATCCATCCCCACGCTGCCTCCCAGGACCAGTCACCCTGGCTGCACTTCCACCCCTGTGGCAGGGCCACCCTCTCTGCAGCGCTGTCCCCCATCCCCTGTGCCAAATGCCAGCTCTGTTCCAGATCATTCCCAGGGTTTGCCGGAGGTGCAGAGCCAGCGGCAGAGAAGGTGGAGCCGTGCCGGGGGAGCTGCCCCGCTCCCCGCCGATGCCATACCGCCACCTGTGCTCGCTGTGCCCTGTCCTGACCCTGCTGTCGTGTGTCCCCTCGCAGAGTGCGACTGTCACCCCGTGGGTGCCGCCGGCCAGACCTGCAACCAGACCACGGGCCAGTGTCCCTGCAAGGACGGAGTCACCGGCATCACCTGCAACCGCTGCGCCAAGGGCTACCAGCAGAGCCGCTCCCCCATCGCCCCCTGCATAAGTAGGTGGATCTTCTTTCCGTGTCTGTGGAGGAGAGATTTTAACCCTTAAAACCCTGCCAGAGCTGCTGCCCAGGCTGGGGGGCTGCTGAACCTCGGGGGCTGGAGCTGCCTGGGGATCCCTGCCCTCCATTCTGCCCAAACACGGTCCAACACATCCACAGCAGCTTCCAGCAGCTCACCTGCCTTGTTGGGGGGTTCTGTGAGTGCATCTGCAGCCAAGTTTGCTGGGAATTCAATTTTGCTTCCTGGAACAGAGGTGCCTCAAGAGCACATTTATTTAGGGGTGCCACATCAGGGCTGGGTGCTAAAGCAGATCGTTACAAACAGGTTTTTCTCTCCAAAATGAGGCTGTGCTGCACTGGCACAGAGCTCATCAGAGGAGCTGCTACTTTGATGGAGCTGCCATTGCAGCTGAGAACACCTGGATTGCTGGAAGGACTCCTGCACTCACACAACCCTCCCAGAAACACGGGTAGTCTTACCTCTGGCTTTCCTGGGTTTGCTTTTCAATTCCCTTCCCTGGGAAGGCTGCTCTCACCCTCTGCCCTTGAAACAACAGCAGAAGCACCAGGTACAGCTCCCAAAATTCCTCCACTGCAGCATCTGCTCTGCATCCCCTCAGATCCAGCATCTGCTGGATGTCCTCAGCCCCTCTGAGCTCTCACTGCCCAGGGAAGTTGAGGTTTAGCCCTGCATCCCTCTCTGCTGCCTGTGGCTTGCTGCTGTTGGTTCTTCCAGTGGCTCATGCACCTTCTAGGACATCTCCACCTGCCCTAACTAAGAAAGCACCAAAATTAGTGTGCCTGGGATGGGATGGGATAGGGTGGGATGAGATGGAGGAACTGCTCCCCTAAGGAGTAATTCCCTGTTGCTAAAATGAGAAAAAGGCCCAGTAAGAAAAGTGAAGGTTGAAAGAATCAGGCCTTTGTTGGGAACCCACAGTGTGCTCCCACAATGTTTCCCCCCTTTCAGCATGGCCATTGCTAAGTTCTAAGGCAGAGACCCTTTCTCCACCTTCTCCTGCTGAAGAAAACATACATTCCAGGGTGGTTTGGGGTCACTGGAGATTCATTTTTCCCCGTGTCGCAATGGGGCAGCAAGAGCCCAAAGCAGATGCTTGTTGTCCCCAAGACCTCCAGCCATGGCTCCAGTCTGCTCTGCAGCAAGTGTGCACAAAGGTCTATCATTTAATCATTCCCCAGGGCCAGGGGAAATCAGAGAGTAAATTATTCCTTGCATCAGCTCCCTCAGGATTCATGGCACTAAATAAAGACAGACCCAGGATTTCAACATGGCCCATCCAGGCTTTGGGGCTGGGCATAGTCACTCTCTGATTTACCACTGTTCATATTTCCTTATTCCCAGAGACTTGTAGCCATGAAAAGAGCACCTGGGGTGAAGGGGTGAGACCCCCATGGGGTCTGGGTCAGGCCAGGCATGAGCACCCCCAGCCTGACTTGGGGCTGGCTGTGCTGGCCCTCAGTGCTGCCAGGCCATGCACTGTGTCTTGTGCTGTTTAATTGCATGAAGGTGAGTGACCCCAGAAATCACTGGATGCTGACTGGGCTGCACCCCTACAAGCTGCTGTCACACACCCAGCAAGCCCTGCCTTGGTGGCAGTGCATTTTTCCAAAACACAAGCAGAAAGAGGTAGATTCCCACTCCCAGCTCATGCCTAAATTCCACTTCCAACCAGACTGGTGGGGTCTTCACCCACCAGGATTCCCAGGAATACACAGAATGGCAGCACTGTGCCCTAAATGCAAAAAGGACATCCAAGGGGAGCATTCTGCAAAGCTGGGACTGTACAGCTCCCTCCATCCACAGTCTATCCTCTCAACACAGCCAGGCCTGGGAATGAATATCCAGAACATGATGTGGTTTCAGCTCTGCAAAGTTGGCCCCAAATCAGAGCCAGGGACCAGGGAATTGGCACCAGATGTGTTTGCATTTCCTTTAAATGTGGGAGGCACCCCTTGCATCCCAGCAGAGCTGCGGGGCTGTACCTGCACCCTGCCTCTCACCAGGGGAGCGCCAGCCAGCACTGCCCCCGGCCTGGCTGAAAACTGCTGGAGGGGACACCCCAGGGGCAGGCAGCGACCCACAGGGGGTGGGCGCAGCGCAGCTCACAGCCAAAAGCCGAAATTTTTGGTTAAAATCCCTCGAGGGATGCCTGGTTCCCCAGTTCCCGGCACACTGGTTTGGGGACTCTTGCTGGGGGTCGTAACTGGGAGCATTCCTTGCTGGCTGGGAAGGGAACCTGCGGCGTATCCAGGGGCCAGGCTCTTTGGGGTTTGGAATAATTGCTCGTCCTTTTGTCTCCTCTCTGCTGCCGTGTGCCCCTGGCTGTCCTGCAGAGATCCCGGCTGCTCCTCCCACCACGGCCGCCAGCAGCGCAGAGGAGCCCGCAGGTACGTTCTCTCCTTTTGGAGCTGCATCTCTGTGCTAAATGTCTCTTCAGCAATCATTTCCCTCGAGATGAATTGCATCAAAGGCATAAATCCTGTTGTTTGTACTGGAACAAGTGGTTTTCTTTTATGCCCAAATGTGTTGGAAACACGTGTGCAGAGTCCTGAGAGATTGGTGTTCCAATTGGAAGGTGCAGGAGCTTTTCCTGCTGAATCTGGGAGCACAGGGGCGTTACCCAGTGTCGGATCCACAGCTGCCCTCCCCAGAGGGACTCCTGTTCCCAGTTCCCTCGAGTCGGATGGCTCTGACCAGGGAATGACAGCAGGAGCCAGAGGTCCCAGGAAAGGCTGACTTGTCCTGTGCTGCTGCCTGAAGGTTCCCAGTGTATTTGAGCCCCAGCTGTGAAGGACATGAGGTGTAAAAGCTGTTTACTTTTGTCTCAGCGGTGCAGGAGGGTTCATAAATTAAGGAGTTTGTACTAAAAGTGACAGATTGATCCTTGGATTGATCCCTGAGCCTGTGGCAGGGATTGTCACCCAGGCTGTGTGCTTAGGAGCAGTCCCTGGTGGGAAACCCAGGCAGCAAAGGGACATCTTCAGTGCCAGTGTCACAGGAAGGGTGATCCCAGGGGCTCCTGTGGGGCTGGTTTCAGGGACAGGTTTTACCCCCTGCAGACACAGCAGCACCACTGCACCCCTTGCCACGGCAGAGGGGCTGTTCAGGGATTAAAGCACAGCTGAATTTGCATAAAGTCCATAACTGAGAACTCCCCAGCAGGGTTAGAGTCCTTCCTTAGGTGAGGAGCCCTGGCTGGAGGCTGGGAGCAGGTTGTCCATGATCTGGGAGTGATGAGAAACCTCGCAGTGCCTTGTGGATCCCGGCATCCCTGGAGGGCCAGATGTCCCCATTCCCTGCCCAGAGGGATCAGGGCATTCCACCAGGAGCCTCCTGTGCTACCTCCCACTTAAAGCCCACCAAGGGCTGAGCCAAGCTGAGCAATCCAACAGGCCCAGAATCCCATCATAATTCTTCTCATTGGGATTTTATTGGAGTTTTTAATCACTGCTTTGTCCAAGGAGCTTGAGCCCTCCATATTTCACCCCTTTTCCTCAACAGGGAGCATCCAGCAGTGCTGTGTCTTGGCATCTCTCAGCTCTGACCTCCACCCTGCTGAAATCTGTGGGGTTTTTGACAAATCCCTGTCGGTGTCTGCGAGCCAGAGCTCCCATGCTATGGGAGAAAAAGGGTTTGGAAACAAGATGGAAAAAGCAATTAGTGGGAGACTTTGAGTGCAGCCAGTTGTGGGAGAGGTGCTGCTCCATTTCCTGTGCTTGTGGCCACGTGGGACAGAAAGTGGCCACAAGCTGAGGGAGCATCACCCCAGCCTGGGCCATTGCAGAGGAGCACAGGCCACAGCTGGCCTTGGAACAAGGGCTGGGACAATGTCAGCTCTGCTGTGGGGGGTCCTGCCTGGCTCTGCTCTATTCTCAGGGGTCCCAATCAGTTTGGGAAAACAGGCCAAAACTGGATTGTTTAGATGAAATGCATCCATGCTCTCCCATGCTGGGGAGATTAGAGGATGAGGAGGGGCTGCTCCTCATTTTTGCTGCCAGGCAAGAGGAGCTTTTCTGGTCCTTTTTTTGGTCCCTCTCAGACAGAAGAGACCACAGTGAAAGGGCAAACAAAAATAGCACTGGGGGGTGAAGGTTTACAAACCTGCCAGTCAGGCCTTGTCTTATCTGAATCAAATCCAGATTTTCTGGGGAATGATTATCTGAGGTGGATGATTTCACCCAGTCGGCTTAAATAAAACCAGGTGATTGCATTGATGCAGCTCCCCACAGTTTTCCCCTGGAACAGGACTGGGGGAGCTGCTGGGCTGGGGCACAGGCATCTCTTCTTGGTGAGGATGCTCCCAAATCAAGGGCTGGGAGGAATTTGCAGTGGTAGGGAGAAAAGACCAAGCCCTTGGCTGTGTTAGCCCTGTGGAGAGCTGGGAGCATCCCAGAGCCTGGGAACAAAGCTCCCTGTGGTGCAGCCAAGAGGGGAAATCCTCATTTCATTCACCCTGGGGTAAATCTGGGCTCAGCCTTCGAGCCTCCAGCTTTGTACCCAACCAAAGGAGGAATTCATTCAGCCCTGCCCAGGCTTTCTCTGCCTTGTCCCAGCTGTAAGTGAGGTGATGGATTGACTGTGTGATTGATTGACTGATTGATCAGCAGCATCCAGCTCCCTCTGAAAGGTTTCTCATGGTGATTCCCAGTGAATGGCTGAGAGCACAATAGGGGGGTGAGGAGCTTCCAGTGAGGGAGCTCCTGGTCACTTCAAAATAGCTCCAAAAGTCTGAAGGGAAAAACCTCAAACAACACCCCCAAAACTGCTGAAATGCAGATAAGTTCCATGCACTACAGCAGTGTGCTTTTATCACCCCAGAGCAGGGCTTCCTGCAGCCCCTCATCCATTCATTCCCCCATCCCTGCCACCCTCCACCCCCAAACCCCTGCATTCCTCCAACCCAACATCCCTGCACCCAATTCTCTCCACTCCAAACCCCTCCATCCTTCCATCCCCATATCCCTAAATTCCTGCAAACCTTTATCCCTCCACTCCTCCATCCCCACAATCTCTTCATCCCCACATCCCTGCAGTTGATTCCCTCCACCCCAGATCCCTCTGTTCATCCATTCCCAGATTCTTCCATCCCTGTATCCCTCCATCCCTGCAACCCTTTATCCCCACATCCCACCATAGCCAAGCCTCGAGCTTCAGAGTCAGGACTGGCAAGCTCCCTCTCCCCATCCTGGGACAATTCCAGAGGCTGAATCCCCCTGCACACACAAAGCTCTTGTCCCCAGCACCAGCTCCCTGTTTCTACATCTCCCCCTGAACAGAAAACTCTGATTTTCCCCCTAGGCTAGGAGCTGCTGTCAGGCAGGAATGTATGGGGTGCTGGGCTCCCGAGGACAGATGTTTTCCTAGGAATGTATTTCACGGTGTTGGCGGTGGCTCTTGGCACCCCTGGATCTGTATCTCATGTCCCCAACATGTCCTGGGGCTCAACACAGGATAAAGGGAAGGGATAGGAAATGTGCAGCCAGCCCTGACTGCTCCCGGGAGAGGGCTGAGCAGGGGGCAGCAGTGGTGTGGAAGAGCTGTAAAACTCCAAGCTGGTGTGGAGTTTTCCAGTGAGATGTTTTCCAGTTCACTGTTTGTTTTCCAGTGCAGTGTTCCCACCACGGGCTTTTCCTGTGCAGTTTCCAGCGGGTGTCTGGCACAGCCAGACTGTCCCCACTGTGCCCCCAGCAGCCATTGCCTGCCTCCTGCTCCCTTCCAGGGAAGGTCCAGGAAAATTGGGATGCTGCTGCTGAGGCCACAGCTGCTGCGGGCACGCCTGTCCTGGAACACCAAAAATCCCTCAGGCCGCACATCCCTAAGCGGCAGCAGGCAGCGATCTTCCCTCGAGCTGCAGCGGGGCTGGGCTGTGGCTGGGGTGCTTCCCCTCTGACCGTCACCAGAGCTCCCAGGGATGGACCGAAGGCACCCAAACCGTGCCCGGAGCCAGCTGCCGGGCCAGGGACATTCAGGGGATGCGGCGGGGACAGCCCGGTCACATCCCGGAGACACTGGGGTCCTGCTGGAGCGCGGGGGCTGCTGGCTGCGGAGGTGGGAAGGGGCTGCGGAGGTGGGAAGGGGCTGCGGAGGTGGGAAGGGGCTGCGGAGGTGGGAAGGGGCTGCAGGCTCTCGGGAATCCCTCGCTGCCGCTTTCCAGCCGCTCCAGGCGAGAGGCTTTAATCTAATTACATGCTTTATTTGCGCCAATTTGTTTTTCAATCAATCTTGCTCAGCCAAAAGAAAGGAGGCTACTGTGGGCTCATTTGCACCTTCTTGTTCCAAGGGAGAGGTTAATGGCCGTCATCCGCTGGGATCGGCGCTGCCTGCCCGAGAGCTCCGGGCTCTTCTCCCGCAGCACGGGCAGCAGGTTCCCGCTGTGGCACGGAGCAGCCGGGGGTCTTTGGGACACGCTGGTTGTGAGGAGCCGCTGCAGGCAGGGCTCGGGATGCTCCTGCCAGGTGCTCCCAAGGAGCCGTGGCATCCCTCAGGAAAGGTTTTGTGTATCCATTGCCAGGGATTGCAGTGGGCTCCCAGGGGAAGTCTGAGTCTGAAAAGCATCAAAACAAACAAATAAATAAGCGTGGAAGTTACTCCTCCCGCTTTTCCTGCCCTGCCGGGGAGTGGCACAGCTCAGTGCCGTGGTGGCTGTGCCCAGCACAGGGCAGGGCTGGCCTCGGTGCCCCCCACGCTCCTGTGCTGGTGTCTAGGGCTCCTCAGCCCACTCTGGAGAGCAGAAGCAGCTCTGATGCTCAGCAAGTGCCTCTGCCTTGACAGACTGGTCACAGACCCACCTCAGCTGGTGGGACCAAGCCCTGCCAACTCCTGGGCACTGCTGCTGCCAGCTGGGAGGTGACCAAGGACACAGGAGGTGACACAGCCACCCAGTTAAGTACCACCCACTGCTAGAGGCTTGCTGTGCACCAAGGCTTGGCACAGACTCTCTGGGGGCAGATCCAGGCCCCTGGAATTCCTGAAGCTGAGACTGCTTCAGACCTGGGGACCATCCTCTAGATAACAGCAGGCACAGCTGGAGCAGCCCAGCCCCAGCTCATCCCAGCTCCAGGGCCTGGAAGGGATGTGACTCCCTGGCCATGCTGGAAGAATGGCCAAGGCCACCCTGCTGGGGACACCAGCTGTCCTGCAGCTGGCCAGGGATGAAGAGCACTAATTTGCACATGGTAATTGCAAAGGGCATCACGGCCAGGTGAGAGAAGAGCCAGTTAGTGATAACAGACCCAGTTTTGTGATAACAGACACCTTTCCACTCAGTGGGCCGACAAGGCTGCAGCAAAGCACAGGACAAGCAATGACACTGCTGAAATGAATAACCTGGGAAGGATTCTCTGCCTCAGCTTTGCTATTTTATTAAAGCTTCTTTACATTAAAGAAGCCAGCTCCGAGACAAAGGCTTCCAGTGGAGTCCTGCACAAATTAAATTACAGCAGTGATCCCTTGCAGTCATTGTGTGCTCTGTGAGCCAGACACTGCTGTGCTTGTCCCACAGGGATGATCCCATCCATGCTCCCTGGGAAAGGAGAGGGCTCCTCCAGAGCATCCCCTCCCTCAGGACGTGTGGTCAGCACAGGCCCAGAGCCAGCAGCTTGGAGCAAGCAGAGCTGGAGCTCTCAAATGACTCTAACAGTTGTTCCTTGGGATTGATGGAAGAGGTGGTAAAGTAATTCTTTGGGATGGAAGCAAGGGGCAGCCTCAGTGCTGTGGGAAGTGAACCAGGACTTCATGGGCATCTGGGGAAATCTCCAGAGGTCTGGGAGCCAAAGGCATCCTTGCCATGACTGCTCCAGGGCCATCCTCTCCTGTCCCAGTGCTGGGCTGTATTTTACCCTGTGTCCCTTGGGAATGTGGCTCCCAACTGCCTTTGGGATGCTCTGGGGTGGCTCACAGAAAGGTTTTCATGGCCTGTGGAACATGCTGAGCACCCACCTCTGAGCCCACACTCAGGCCCAGAGTACACATACAACCCTCCCCAGGGGCAGCCCCCATGCACCCCCCTTTTGCTCCATGAGCTTTTCCTCCAGGCCTCAGCCACATGCTGAGGATGTGGGGTTGCTGCCTGTAAAAGGGGGTGGAAATTTCCTTCCAGAGCCTGAACAGCCTGGAGGAGCTCTCAGTCCCACAGGGACAGGGCACCAGGGAGCTCTGCAGGGCCATGGAGCAGCTGCACACGATGTCCTCACATCCTACAGGACTGCAGAAGTTCTTGGGAGCACCTGGAAGAGTTTTGTGGGTGTTGGATGAGCTCAGGGAGCCAGCCCAGGCTGTGGTTGAGAGTAGGAGGTTCTGGGCACAGACACAGCCAAGAGCTGAGATTCCTCAGCTCCTGGTGAAGGGAGGGATCGCTCAGGTCCAGCTACAAAAAATACACAAAAATGCACCTTCCTTCCCCTGGGAACTTGTGGGGGTTCTACAGCACTGAAGTACAAATCCCATCCCTCGGGGGGGAACAGACCCTCCCCCTGCAGGGGCTGTGGGAAAGCCAGGAGTTGCAGCAATGTGCAGGTTTAGGGATGCCTGTGGAGAAGTTTAGCTGAGATTTGGCCAGAGCCAGTGGAGACCTGGAAGCTGCTGTGTCCCCCACGGTCACTGCTGCTCACACCCATCGTGAGGGGCAGCTCAGGCACAGAGAATTTCTGACCAGTAACACTGGGGAGGGAGAGAAAAGGGCAAGAATCTGGAAGCTGTTCACCACCAGCCTCCCCTTGCCTTGCAGCAAATCAAACCAGCCCCACTGATCTGCTCTGACCTGCTCTGGGGGTGTGTGTGACCCCAGCCAGACCCCACTCCCTTTTTCTCAGCCCTGCTCTCTCTGGTAAAGGAATCAAGAATTTAGGACTTGATATTTGGAGCTGCACCTAATTTAGTGGCTCATTCCGGTTGCACCAGTGACAACAAGAGATGGGGGCACCCAGACCCCCACCTGCAGAGTCCCCAGAGAGCACAACCCTGGGAGGGAGGGCAGGAAAATGCCCCTCACCCCCAAGTGCTGGGGCCAGGCTCTCAGGGCTGGGGCTCCCCTCATAAGCCACAACACCTCCACTTTGGACTCCAGCCCACAAAGGCATTTAGGGCCCTACCTGGGGGAAATCAATAGGAATTTAGCTGCATAAATTTGGATTAGAAATCTGAATCCTCATGGGGATCTAAGCCTTATATCTGCATTTCCAGTTAGGTACCCAGGCCAAGAAATGTGGCTTTAATCGCTCTATCATGTCAGAATCAAGGGGCCTTTAATTTCCGTTCCCGACATGTGGCTTTCACAGCAGCTCAAAGCTGATTTTGGAGCTGCAAGCACAGCAAGAGGCGCCTGGTGCAGGGTCTTCCTTGCAACAACACTCAGCACCCCCAGCTCTGCTGCCAGCACCTCCTTCCTGCCCAGCCCTGGGAGCAGCAGCGCTCCAGGAAGAGCAGGATCCATGAACAAATCACGGGATGACCACTCAGCACCCCACAGCTCTCAGCCTCACCACAGCAACCCCAGACAACTTCCTGAACCGAAGATGTTTAAACAGGAAAATTCAACTTTCTGCAAAAAAAAAAAAAAAAAAAAAGGAATTAAGCAAAACAAAGAAGGTGTTTAGCTGTGAAAAGTCTCTGCCCAGCCAGAGAATTAGTTCTATCAAGGGGATGGGCTGAGCTGCAAAGCTGCTGAAGGCTGTGCTGACACGTTTTACTGAGCTGCGAGCGACACGAACCAGCCGCCCGCCACCTGCTCCCTCTGCGAGCGAGCAGCTCCAGCCGCCTCTTCCCGATCCCGCCCCGCTGTTTATCCGGGAAAGGAGCCGGTGCTTCCCCCGGCCCGGGGCTGCCGGCAGCAGCATCCCCGCTCCAGGATGCGGGGCTGACACAAAAACCCGCCAGGGGCTGCCTGTGCTTTGGGCTCCTGGCCCTGAAACAGGTTTGGAATATTTGTGCAGCTGAGCAAACTCGGGGAGGGAAGGGCCGGGAGCAGGGGGCTGGGATGTCACCGCGGGTTTGTCCTGCGCCGAGGGCTATAGCCAGGGGCTTCAGAAGGGTGGCTGGGTTGGACACGGGCTGCGAGGGGCTCAGGGAGGTGTTGAGGACAACAGAGCCCTGCCAGGACCAGGAGGACAGGCAGGACAGCAGCAGGGTGAGCAGGGGACACTTGTGCAGGACAGGGAGCTGGGGCTGAGCCCATCCTGCTGCCCCAGTCATCGCTCCTGCAGGACAGGACTGGACACTGACCCCCCGTGCTGCAGGTACCCAAAGGGTGTGCTTCAGGCAGCTCTGAGAATTCTCAGCCTGGTTTGTGGCTGGGCTCTGGCATCACCTCCCACGGGCAGGTTATCCCAGGCTGATCCTCTGCAGCCTCATGGAGAGGGCAAGAAGGAGCTGCAGGACAAGGAGCCTCTTGCACATCCAGGCAGCATTCCAGAGGTTTGTCACATGAACATCTGGGGACAAATTTTGCATGAGTCATTTGTGCCTCCTGTGCACATCCACGAGTCACTGAGCTCCACATCCACCCTCTCCTCTCTTTCCCATGGGCTGATTCTTCCTCCCATCCCTTCCTCAGCTCCACCATCCCTTTCTAGCAAGGAGCAGCAGCTCAGCAAAGCTTCCCCAGAGCCCGGACTGCAGGCTCTGTCCCTGGCAGCACGGACACAACATCCTGCAGCATCCCCTCCGAGCACTGTCCCAAAATCAGAGGAGCCCTGCAGCACCACCCCACACACACAGAGCTCAATGGCTGCCTCAGAGAAATCCCATCTGCCCTCCCAAAGAGGGCCCACAGAATCTCCAAGTCACCCAGGAGGCAGAAGAGCTCTCCACGAGGGGGATAAAGGAAATGAACTGGAGCAAATCCCCCACCCACGGAAACCAGCACTGGCATCTGGGGATACCCAGTGATTTACACTAGCTGGCTCTGGCCAGGCTGTTCGATTCAAACCAGCTGAGACTCTGGCACAGCCCGTGGGGCTGGGGAATCAGGGGAAGGACAGGGCAGGGTTTAGGCAAAGCAGGGTCAGCCGTGGCTGGACTGGGTGTCTGGAGCCCCAGGTTGTCACCCTAGGAGGAGCAGAGGGTGCTGTGGCATGGGGTGCTGCCCTGCAGGGTGTGGGGGCAGCTGAGTGCTGTGCCACCACCCCCCAGCCCCCCTGGCTGGCAAACAGCCCCGGGATGTGTCCCCAGGTCTGTAATCTCAGGCAGAACAGAATGGTGTGGGGATGGGGAGCTCAGCTGCGCTCAGGGGTGTTTCTCTGGGGAGAGGTTGCTGAGGTGATTTGGAGTGGCTCTTGTGAGGGTTCTGGACTGGAGTCCCAAGCAATGGTGGCTCTGATTGCTGTTTCTTGGGCTGATCCCAGCAGCAGTGGGGCTGCAGGAGGATCTGCTGCAGATCCCTTATGGAGCTGAGCCATCAATGTGCAGGTGGGAGCTGCTGGCCAGCCCCGGTGCTTGGGGCCAGCTGCTGGCCAGAGTGTCCTGAATGTGGCCAAGGCAGGAGGGAGGTGCAGCCAGAGCTTCCAGGCTTGTCCCTGCTCTGCTGTTCACTGCCCACCTGTCCTTGTGTCACCTCTCGGTCTGACAGGGGCTGAGGTGTGATAGCAGCAGTGAACATCCCCAGAGCTCCAGGAGTTCTGTGCCAGGGAGAGCCATCAGCAGTTTTATCACACCCACACTGGTGTCCTGAGGACATCAGCAGCCTGGGCTGGGCAGAGCGGTGCCAGTAGCCTGGCAGAGCAGCCAATGGCCTGTCTGTCCCTGCTCCCCAAAAAAGCTCAGGTAAAGCTTCCCCAGGCTCTTAGGTCACTGCACAGACATTCAGTTCCCTTAGAGACTTCCCCTCCAATGTTTATGGCCAGGAACATCTTAGCAGGGCATTGGAGCAGGAATGTTTCTGTTCCCTGAGCTCAGTGACACCAGGCAGCCACATCACACTGCGTGGGGGCATCTTGCCCCCTCCTGCCCCTGGCTGGGGCTCTCTTGGCACATCTCCATCCACTCCACATCAGTTCTGATGGAATATCCACTCTTTTCTCTGTGCATTTCAAGTTTTACGCAATGTTCAGAAATGTTAGATGAGAAAAACAAATGGGAGGCCTCAGTGGCTGGAAGCCCTCAGTCATCAGGGTTTGGAGGGGCCTTGGCTGGGTTGCAGCTGGGTGCAGATTTCAGCCGGGGCTCTTGAAGGAGGAAGATCCCAGGGTTTGGCCCTGGCTGGGTCATGCTGGAAGAGCAGGAAGCCTGGTTTTCCTGAGGGTCTTCCCTGAGGCTCCCCTGTGGGAGCCATGGGGCTGAGATGGGGACCCTGCCTGGCCATGTTGAGAGGGGCTGGGGCACAGGAGGGCCGCAGAATGCTGAGGGGGTTCCTCATGGTCTTAGCACCCAGTGTGAGCTGCCCATGGGATGCCAGCAGCATTCCCACCTTCCCAACAGCTCCTGGGGGCCTGCTGGGGCTGTGCTCCAGCAGCGGCTCTGGAAGGACGATGCTGGGAGAGATGGAGGCCTCCAGGGGCTGTCAGTGTCCCAAGGCCTCCTGCTGCAGACTGATGTGTCCTTTCTCCCTGAATAAGGGCATCCTGTGCTGCTGGGGGCTCTCCTGTGGGTGCTGAGGAGCCATGGATGTGCATGGATGTACCGTGAGCCCAGCCCGATGCTGGCAGCTGGCACTGGATGGCCGCTCTCCAGCCACCCTGGCATGGCTGTGGTGCCATGGGGACATTCCTGGCGGTGGCTGGAGGACACTGCCCACCCACTGCAGGGCCAGCAGCTCCCAGGGCAGGGCTGGGTGTCCCCAGGGTCTCCAGGGCCGTGCCCGTGGCCCGTGGCCAGCGGCAGTGGCAGTGCCAGGGGGCCGTGCCAGGCTCCTGCCGCCCGCCCGGGCCAGGCCAGCGTGTCCCAGCAGTGGGGGCCCATTAGAAATGAAATGTTCCTACTGGGGTATTTTATTTGCACACTTCAGTAGAGTGGACACCAAAAGGCTTTGCTAATGCTTCATGGGCTGCTAATTTCCTCTCTGACCCGCATTGTGGTGGGGTGACCCCAGCCCGAATCTCTCGGCAATGAATGCCAAAGGCTGACACTGGCCCGGGTTAGGGGTGACAATGGGGCCTCTGTGGGCTCCGGGCAGGCTCCAGTTGGGAGCTGGAGAACAGGGGGAATTTGTGTGGCTCTCAAAAGCTCTGGGTGGCACAATAAGGGAGGCCCCCGGGGTCTCCCAGGAAGACAGAGGCGGCCGGGGAAGCCGGGCCGGGGGAGGAGGTGGGAGGATGGGCTCCTTTGTGAGCAGCTTTCTTTAGAAAGGAAGGGCTTTCTCAATGCCCCCTCCGACGACCCAATCGGGGCCTGGCAGATGGATATCACAGGCACGCTGCTTATTCATGGCAGGCTGCAGCTTTGAGCCGTCTCCCCCTTCCCCCAGCGCTTTCTTCATTTTAAGGCTAATTTGTTTTGTTAATGTTTTCGTGCCCTCCCCCTCTCTCCGTGCAGATTGTGACTCGTACTGCAAAGCCTCCAAGGGGAAGCTGAAGATCAACATGAAGAAGTACTGTAAGAAAGACTATGGTGAGTGTCCCCTCTCCGAGCGGTGCCAAAGGGATGCGGGGCAGGAGCATCCCCCGGGGCTGTCCCCAAGCCCACCCAGCCCAGGCTGGGTCCCAGCCGCAGCCTGTGCTGGGCTGTGTGCCGGTCTGGGAATGGTTTTTGCCAGCTTTGGAGAGGCGGCGATGCTCGGTGGAGCAGCGGTGCCGTGTGTTACTTGGGAAACTGGGATGAGCACGCTGTGAACTCTGATCTGGGGGCTGTCCCAGCATCTGCAGGACACTCATATTTCCCAAGTGCTTTTCAGTGTCTTCTGGGTTCTGATGACACCATGTCCCCTCTCTTCTCACTGTGCTGTTATGTGCCACAGCTTTTTAATATTTTAAAATATTTTAAATACTTTTTGCTGTGGGGGTGAGCAACAAGCAGTTTCCTGACACCTGGATCCAATCCCCTCATAATCCCAGGAGACTTCAGAGGGTGGTGCAGCCCTGGGACAGCTCACACTGGGATGGCTTGGGTGTCACACTGGGATCAGCTGCAGGTTTGGGTGTCACTCACACTGGGATCAGTTGGAAGTTTGGGTGTCACACTGGGATCTGTTGGAGGTTTGGGTGTCACACTGGGATCAGTTGGAAGTTTGGGTGTCACACTGGGATCTGTTGGAGGTTTGGGTGTCACACTGGGATCAGTTGGAAGTTTGGGTGTCACACTGGGATCTGTTGGAGGTTTGGGTGTCACACTGGGATCAGTTGGAAGTTTGGGTGTCACACTGGGATCTGTTGGAGGTTTGGGTGTCACACTGGGATCTGTTGGAGGTTTGGGTGTCACTCACACTGGGATCTGTTGGAGGTTTGGGTGTCACATTGGGATCAGTTGGAGGTTTGGGTGACACACTGGGATCAGTTGGAGGTTTGGGTGTCACACTGGGATCTGTTGGAGGTTTGGGTGTCACACTGGGATCAGTTGGAGGTTTGGGTGACACACTGGGATCAGTTGGAGGTTTGGGTGACACACTGGGTTTTGTTTAGGGCTCTGTGGGCTCCAGCAGCCCCTGGGAAGGTGTGTGTGGCTCCAGAGTGTCTCAGTCAGGGACGCCCCTGGCACAGGGAATAGGGAAGAGATGCTGCTGGAGCAGAGATTGGGGGAGCTGCAAGGAGCTTTTCCCTTCTCTTTCCTCACCCAGCACCACTTCTGCAGCCCCACGAGTGAGCCAGGGCTGTTTGCTGGGGCAGGTTCAGCAGCAGGGGACACAATCCTAGCGCTGGCAAGGGGTGCTCCCACCCGACCCTCCTGGCCATGGAAGGGTCCCCCACGGCCCCAGCCAGCCCCACAGCCACGGCGAATTTGCTTTTTTGAGGACAAACCATGGCGGTGAGGCAGCGGGGTGAGCGATGGTGGGGCAGCCCAGGCTTTCACCGGGGCCAGGGAGGGAAGAAAGGGTTGAAAAGGTGCAGGGAGGGATAATAAAGACTTTGGGACTGACACCCCAGCAGGAAGCCAATTAGGAGGCTCTTTTCCTCACCGTTCTGCTGGCATCGCTGGGCTGAATGTCCTAAAAGGCCCTAATTAGCTTGAACAGAGTTCCTTCTCCCCCGGGCTCAATCGGGAGCTATCATCCGCCCCGCGCTCCTCAATGGGGCTTTTTAGCTCCCCGCTTCATTCAGCCTTTCAAAGGGAATATTTTCCCTTATTTATTTTTCGTATCTGTTTGTTTTTGTCGGGTTTGTGGTTTTTTTTTTTTTCTTTTGCTTTTAATTTGGGCTTTTTTCCCCGCGAGAAGGGTTTGGGTGCAAATATTTGGAGTGAAACAGGACACGGGGAGGGCAAGCCGGGAAATTCAGGGGGGGTGAGGCAGGAACAGAGGCAGAAAAGCTTTTTCTGGGTTTATTTTGGCTGCATGGGGGAGCACAGGGCCACTCAGCTCCCAGAAAAGCCAGGAGAGAGGAAGGGTTTGCTGGGATGGGGGCAGTTAAATCCCAGGGAAGCAGAAGGGATTCCAGCTGAACCCACTGAGGGTGGAGATTCTCAAAAGGAGAAGGGACTAGATGAGAGCAGGGGATGCTGATCCAGGTGAGGTGTGAAAATCCTTTACTCCCTCAGGCACCACATTTTCTGCCCAATTTTGGGGATCTTTCTGCTCTCTGTGGGGTGTGACTGTGGTAAAGGAAACCTGGAGCTTTTAAATCTTCATTTTGCCCCTGATTCTGAGCTGCCTGTGCTGCAGCAGGGCCTGGTCCTGCAGGGATGATGCTGGAATGTTTTTGTACCCAGACATTGCCTTCATGCCAGCCCTGGATCCCTGTCCCAGCACTGGGGAGGGGATGGGGCTGAGGAACAGAATCCTCATCTGAAAGGTGAGATCATCTGCTCACTTTGCCCTTTCTTGGAAAAAAAAATGTAAAAAAAAATCCTTCCTTCAGCGAAGCCTCCTCTTAGTCACCCCCTTTGTCGAGAGGAGCTTGGCAGGGGCTGCTGGAAAAAAGTAAAACATGTTTTCAAAAGGCAGCTCGAAAAGAGGGAAGGAGGGGGAGAAAAAAACTGAATCCCCAAAAAACCCAAGGCAATGGGGAAGCACCAACCCTGGCACTCACAGCCCCTTCCACTGCTTGGAAGGTGGAGAAATCCCATCTCAGGAGCTGAGCAATCCCTGCTGGAGCCACGTGCTGAGGGAGAGAGCCGGGGCAGTGAGGGGTCCCCCAGCACCAGGGCACACCCAGGGATTAGGGATCATAAATCTCCAATATTAAACCAGTAGGAAATTGGCAACTGGAGCGAGGCAAAGCTGCCGCCAAATAAATTAAAAACTGAAAAAAAGGGGGAGAAAAAAAATCACATTTTAACACTTTGCTCCAGTGAGGAGACAGCCCTTCACATTCCCAATGCCAGATGGTGTCGGGGTCACCTTTTGCTGTTGGTTGGAATAAAATCCACATGGACTCCACGCCACTTGTGCAGTGAGAGGGGAGCCAAGCCTTTGGAAAACCCTGCCTTGGACTGGGACATCTGTGCCTGCCACCACTGTCCCCAGCACTCCCTTCCACCTGGCCATATTAAATACCCTCAAACTGCTCTGTTCCTATTGCCACTCCTTGGGATCTTCCCCAGGGCCAGCACAGCGATGGTCCCCAAATCTGCAGCTCCCACAGACAGGTCCATGCATGGGATATGTGTGATATTCCAGGATTCCACAACAGGATGCACAGATTTTGCCCTGCAGCCCAGCCCTGAGTCAGCCTTAGCAGGGGAAGCCTTGAACTCAGGAGATTTATCACAAACCCCAAATGTAAATTAAAAAAAGAATTAAATAATTAGGTTTTCCCCAGCCTCCCTCCCTTCATGGCAGGAGTTTTGGGGCTCTGACTCACGATCTCTGAATGCTGCAAGGCACTTCTTTGCTTTCAGCCTTCACCAGTTGCCCTCAAACGTTGTTTTGAGGCTTTGGGCTGGGTTTTGTTTTTATTAACATCAAACCACCCACCCCTGGGCTTTCATCTCCAGCTTCCAGCCTTTGAGGCTTTCTTGTGGCTGGAGGCTCCCAGCCAGGCCTCAAGGAGCCTGGAGCATCCCTGAGCTGTGGGGATGCAGGAGGGGACCAGGGCCCATCCCTGCCCTCCCACAGCCCAGGGACCACTCACTCACCTTCTTCTGCCAAAGCACCAGACTGTGGTGAGAGCTGGAAGGCACCATCCAGGTGGGATCTGTGGTTCAGGAGTATCAGTGTCAGGTGGGATGTGGTTCATGGGGCAGCCCCTGCTCTCACCAGGGCCCAGCTGTCCCCCAGCTGTCCCCTGGCTCCCCTGGGAGCACAGCAGGCTGCAGGGAAGTGAACCCGGACAAATATCTCTGATCTCTGGGAGTGCCTGGGGTGCAGCAGCCCCAGATTTCCCCCAGGGCTTGGCTGCCCAAAGTTTGCACAGGTCAGAGAGGAGCAGGCATAAGGCACAGGCAGCCCCAAGGCACCAGTGGGATCAGGAGCTGGGCTGGATCCCCTCATCACTGAAACCAGTGTCACCAGTCTGGACCAGAGCCCACCCTCACTGAAACCAGTGTCACCAGTCTGGACCAGAGCCCACCCTCACTGAAACCAGTGTCACCAGTCTGGACCAGAGCCCACCCTCACTGAAACCAGTGTCACCAGTCTGGACCAGAGCCCACCCTCACTGAAACCAGTGTCGCCAGCCCCAGCTGGAGCCGTGGATGCTGCAGCTCCTTTAACTTTGTTCCCGTGCTCCAGGGCACCACAGGAAGGGGAGCACCATCCCCATGAGGAACCATCATCCCCCATCACCTCCTTCTGTCTGCTGCCCCCGGGGCTGTCAGGGATGCAGAGACAGGGACAGTGCTGAGTGCAGGCGTTCAATGGGATCATCAGGCAAGTGAGAGCAGCTCAGCACAAAGCCAAGCTTTGTCCCAGGAGAGGGCAGGTGAAGGACAATACCAAGCCCCAAAGGCAGCTTTGGACTGGGGGCACACAGCTGAGCCAGAGCCCCAAATCAGGAAGGGACTGAAACCTCCTTCATGAGAGGGCAGTCTTTAAATCCCTGGGGATTTCTCCAGGGGAGCCAGCTTGGGTGCTTCCAAAAATTCATCCTGGCCCATTTCTGCCTCTCTTCATGTCCTGTGTCCCCTGGGAGATGCTGGAGGTGCTGGTCCCACCCCACCACTGAAAAAGCCAGGCAAACACCACTAAAGCTGGGCTCCAAACCCCAGCTCAGGAGGAACTGAGCATCCTGGATGTGAAGCTATGGGCAGAAATCTGGCTGTCAGGGCAGGCAGCTGTGGCTGCGCCAGCCAAGCCTTCCTCAAAGCTTTCACTCCTTCCACTTCATTAATAAAAAGGGAAAAAATAAGAGACGGGGGCCTTGACATAAAAAAAAATACAGACTGTGTGTTTTAGAGCAGAGTTTCCTGTAACCACCTCTCTCCAGTTCCTTTTCATTCATTTTCTCCATTTTGTCAGTGTGGACCCAGGCAGGTCAAAGGTTTAAGCTTTTTTGGAAAGATTTGTTTCCAAAAAATAAAAATTGGCTGCTCTTCACATTTTGTTACCTTCACACCAGACAGGGAAATACACGGTCAGAGCTTAGGGTTGTTTTTTTTCCTTTTTTTCCCTTTTTTATTTTTTTTTAATGAAAGCATCTGGCCTCCATGACATGCACTGAAGAAATATACCCCATATATTTTGCAACGTGTTAAAAAGCTGTGCTGGGCTGCAGAGCTCTGCTTCCTCCCAGAGTCTGGAATCACTTGGGTTTAGAGACAGGGGGATGCTCCTCCACCACCAACCCAGGGGGGAAAACTGCACTGTTAGAAGGCAAATGGCAGAGTTTTCCCTGAGGTTTTTGAGAGTTTCTTCTCTTTCTATTGATTTAGACAAGCAGAATTGGCCCCACTGGGGCTCAGCCAGGCAGCTGAGACAGGCAGGTGAATGGACAGGGGTTTATAGCTCCCAGGGCAAGGAGGGAAGAGTGGGGGGGAAAGGGAAAACTCCATGATTTGGCTAAAAAAGCTCTTTGTGGTTGTGCTGCACCAGCCTGTGCAGAGCCTGGCCCCTGCCTGCTCTCCCAGCCAGGCTGTCCTCACCTGGTGGAGATTCCTCATCCCACAGCTGGCAAACAAATCCAGGAGGGCTGGGCAGGCCCTGCCTGGGGAAAGTATTTTCCTGGAAGCTGAATTTTAGCCCTATTCCAGGAAAGAGCAAGGGCTGGAGTGGTGGAGGGCTGAGGTTTCCTCAGTCCATGGCTACAGAGGAGGTTACACAGCATCAGCCATGGAAAACATCATCATCATCATCATCACCACCACCACCACCTTGTGCAGGGATCACTGCTGTCCTCTCACCTCAGTCTGTGGGAGCTGCTGCTCTCCCAGTCCTCTGCCAGGACACCAGGAGATCTCTGCCATTCAGCCCTTGCAGAGATGTTTCGGTGACTCTGCCAGATGCAGAGCTGGAGAACATCTCCCTTTGGTGGTCTTGGAAGCTTTGCTGCGAGCCTCAGATGCAGCACTGGCTGCTCCTGTTCTTGGGGCATTGCCTGGGGACAGCGTTTTAGGGCACCCACAACCCTTGGCTGCTGCAAAATCCCTTTTCCTCACACAGCCCATTAGGTAAGGCTCGAAGTTCATTTTCTCCTCACCAGCCCAAACAGTAACATCTTTTCCTCTCTTGCCTGTGTGTTGTTCTTTCCCAGCTGTCCAGATCCACATCCTGAAAGCAGAAAAAAACGCGGACTGGTGGAAGTTCACGGTGAACATCATCTCTGTCTACAAACAAGGCAGCAACCGGATCCGGCGCGGCGACCAGACCCTGTGGATCCACTCCAAGGACATCGCCTGCAAGTGCCCCAAAATCAAGCCCATGAAGAAGTATTTGCTGCTGGGCAACAACGAGGACTCTCCCGACCAGAGCGGCATCATTGCGGACAAAACCAGCCTGGTGATCCAGTGGCGGGACACATGGGCCCGGCGGCTCCGGAAGTTCCAGCAGCGGGAGAAGAAGGGGAAGTGTAAGAAAGCCTAAAGGAGGAGGAGAGGGAGAGACTGACTGTGCATGCTGCTTTGTGTAGAGCTGGGGCAGGCAGGGACCGGCTGCCAGGGCGGGCTGGGGGGACAGGGGGACAGCGACCACCGCTGGGGGGGCTGGGCTTGCACCTCGTATTCCAGGGAAGACAAAACACAACAGGACCCAACAGGACTCAATGAAATCCAACAAAACCCAACAGGACCCCACAGAACCCAACAGGACCAAACAATACCCAACAGAACCCAACAGGAACAAACAATACCCAACAGAACCCAACAGGACCAAACAAAACCCAACAGAACCCAACAGGAACAAACAAAACCCAACAGAGCCCAACAGGACTCAAAAAGACCCAACAACCAAACAGGAACAAACAAAACCCAACAGAACCCAACAGGAACAAACAAAACGCAACAGAACCCAACAGGACTCAAAAAGACCCAACAGGACTCAACAGAACCCAACAGGAACAAACAATACCCAACAACCAAACAGGACCAAACAAAACCCAACAGGACCCAACAGAACACAACAAAACCCAACAGGAACAAACAATACCCAACAGAACCCAACAGGACCAAACAAAACCCAACAGAACCCAACAGGAACAAACAAAACCCAACAGAACCCAACAGGAACAAACAAAACCCAACAGAGCCCAACAGGACTCAAAAAGACCCAACAACCAAACAGGAACAAACAAAACCCAACAGAACCCAACAGGACTCAACAGAACCCAACAGGACCCAACAGGATTCAACAAAACCCAACAGAACACAACAAAACCCAACAGGACCCAACAGAACCCGATCGTACACACGGACAGAACTCACGAGGGGGTGCGGGCGTGCAGCACCTGGGGCCCCCCAGCTCCCTCCTGCCCCATTGCTGAAGAACTCAGAGACACCAAACTGCCTTCCAGCTGCCAACATCTGCTGCCTCCAAAGCACGGCACGGGCACATCCACCCTGTAAGAAACTAATCAACAGCACCGCTGGAAATTAACCCCCCATCCCCAAAATACGTATTTGCAACTTAGGCTGACTGAGACAGTTCTTGTAGAGGAAACTAAACCGAGACTTTTGCTGAGGACAGATCGAGGATCGGCGGACGGGGTCTTGGAGGGCTTTGGTATCCGACAGCCGTGGCCAACCCCCATTGATGGTGCCTGGGGCGGCCGAGGTCTCCAGCTGTGATGATGCTCTGGGTCCACTTTAGGCACAGCCAAGAGGGGACAGTGCTGGTGGGTGACTTCCTGCTGTGCATAACTCTGGCAATGGCTCCGTGCTCAGCCCCTGACCCTGAGGATGCTGCCCCCACCACACTGGAGTGTGAGCCCTGTCCCCCTCCAGCTGCTCATTTACAGGCAAGGAGTCAGCAACCAGGATCCCAAAGGAAACACCCAGATCTGACAAAAAATGAGTTGGCATCCAGTTCTCATAAAGTGCCCTGGAAGATCCTGCCAATCTCAGTCCCTGAATCTCCATTGTGGCCACCCCTGAACCTCCTCCATGGGCTCAGTCCCCCCTGCTGCTGTCAGCACACCAGGGACCCTCAGATGGCAGAAAATCCCTGCAGGTGACACCAAGGTCCTGGCTGGTCACTGGTTTCACTCCTAGACTTGGGCAGCTCTCCCAAACTCACAGCAGCTCTGCCCTCGATCCCTCAGGAGCTGCAGCCCCCTGAGATCTCTGTGAAAGGTCCTGGAGACAAAGTGGGGAGCAGAGGGTGCCAGGGGCTGTCCCCATGGGCAGTGGGGCCAGGGCAGAGCTCGGAGGCTTGGCTGGGGTAGAGCCCACACAGGGCAAGGAGTCTCAGCCAGGAGCAAGGTGTGACCCACCTGGAGCTCTCCTCCAGCTGGGGGGGAAAGCAGCCAACTGAAAATTCCCAATTTCCAGTCATTTATGCACTGAGCACAGTGGGGGCTGCCTCACCTCAGACTGGAGCATCTTCCCTGGGGACACCCAGCAGGCAGGACTGGCTCTGGAGCTGTCACCCCCCCTGCCAGGCTGCTCCCCTGCCACACCAGCCCCTGGGGAATGGGAATATCCAATTCCACCTCATCCATGGAGGCTGGGAATAGCTGGGGCAGGAAGGCAGGGAGGGCAGGACAGTACCTGGAGGAGAAGCAAACATTAATCGCTATGAAAAGCAAAACCTCCCTGATATTTTTCCTTTTAGGAAACTTGGAAACATCTCTTTTACGACATTTTCCAGTGGTTTTGCCTTGTTTTATAGCAATTGACAATATTTATATAATGACATAAACCACCATAAAGCAGGGCAGCCATGTAAATAGGTGCAAAGAGGAGGCTCCCAAGGCTGCTGGAGACACCACCCAGAGGGATCCAGCTCTGCTGAGCCTCCCCTGCCACCACACAGCCCCAAAATTAATCTGGGAATTAGGAGAAAAATCCCACCTTGGACATCAAGCAACTGTCCTCCCTGCCCCCAAGTCTGTGTTTTCCCCCCTTTCCCAAACTGGCCTTGGTTTTCCTTATCTCGGAGCTCAAGGAGAGCTAAGGATTCACAGCCAAGAGAAGTGAAGCCACCAGGTTTTGAAGGACAAAATCTGACCTCAAGTGTCTAAATAGAGGCTTAAAGCCCCAAAATGAGGCTTGGATGCTCTACTGCAGCCACTGTCAGCTGCTGCCAGGGAGCCCCAAAGCTGGGGACACCACATCCCGAGATAACCAGGGTGTCCCCAACCTTCAAATGGTGCCTAAAAGTAACAGCATCCAACCCAAAGCCAGTTCTCCACATGGAGAGCAGGAAGGAAAGGCCAGGGGACGTGGGGACTTGGGAACTGCCCATGGCAAACCTGGACACCCAGTGCTCACTCCCAGTTTCCACAGCTGCGCTCCCCAGCACAGCCTGGGCACCCCAAACCCCCAGGGACACCCTCCAGCCCCTTCCCTGCTCCCACTTGTCCTGGAGGCAGCAGAACAACCCCCCCCAGCCCCTCATCCCACTGCCAGATCCCTCCAGGCACTGACACAACCTGGGGACTCAGAAGGAAATGAGTTGGCACACCTGGATCCTGGCACAGGAGGGAAGTCCCCAGCCCTGATCCACCAGGACCCATCCCCTCCATCCCTGCTGGAGTTTTGTGCTTTCCAGTCAGACCAGGCAAACCCCCTGACCCCATCCACGGTCCCAGTGCCCTTCATGTGCTCCCAGTAACCCTGACCTGCAGGAGCTGCTGCTGGAACTGGTGCAACTGGAACAGCCTCTGCTGGGAGGGCAGAGCAGCCCCATTTCAAGGTCCAGAGGTGCCACCCCTGCTCCAGGACATCTCCAGGACACCTCTGCCTGCTCACCCAGAGGGACAGGACTGCACGGCCAGGGGCTGCTCTGGGGGACCAGCAAAGAACCCACTGCCCACCCACTGCCCTGGGGACAGGAGTGGGACCCCGAGGACAGTGGGGAAGGGGCTGTGGTGCCTTCAGAGAGGCTTCAGAGAGCAGCTGAAATGCCAAAACAATCATCACTGACCGTAGCACCCGACAGAAGTCGCTTGGTCTCGTTTTTGTTCCGTCGTGTCCGTGCCCCTGCCCCGCCCCGCCTCATCCCCTCACAAACCTGTGTTCGTTTTGGGGTTGGTTTTTTTTTGTCAATTTTTTTTTTTATTTTTTATTTTTTATTATTTCTGTTAATATCTTGAACTGTAAATGTTGTTTAGTTACGACCATGGCAGATTGCTTTGGGCGATGTTTCTTTACAATGCATACTAATATATTATGGTTATTATATATGAATATATTTAATGACACGTGAAAAAGTTGTGGATTTTCTTATTGTTTTTCTGAGTTGTTTCTTTTTTTCCCCCTTTTTTTTTTCCCTTTTTGTTTGTTTGTTCGTTAGATTGGCTGTAATTGACCCGAAGGAGCTTGTAACTGTTCAGCACCCCCTCGGTAGAACTAAAGTCAGAAACCAGTTGAATAAACTCTTGTAAACTGTAAAAATCTCCAGGAAATTTCTGCTTTTTTTCCCACCCCATTGCTCGGTGAGCCTGTGGGACAATGCCCTGGGCAAGGAAACAATGGTGTCCCCTCCACCCCCTGGGTCTGTCAATGTCCCCAGAGCGGGGCTGAGGTGGCACAGCAGCTTTTGTCCGCCAGTCCCAGCCCTGCCCCTGCCCAGCACCCCCAGGCAGTGTCCACGTGGCCTTGGGGACAGTGGGGTCACCGTGGGTGGGTGGCATGGGGGGTCCCCACCAGCCCCTGTGAGCTCAGCTGTCCCTGCAGTGGGGCCCTGGCCAGAGCTGGTGGCAGGCGTGGGGACAGCCAAAGCTGTCAGGGAAGCTGCCAACCCCACTCTGGACTCTGCTTCTGTCCCATCCAGAGGCTGCTCAGCAGCGCTGGCCCTTCCTGCCCATCCCCTGCAGGGCTCGGGGCTCCAGCAGCTCCATCCCAGCATCAGCGGGGTCAGCGCCGCCAGAGCTGAGCCCAGGCAAGGGCTGGTGGAGTGGGGGGGAACTGAGGCAGGAAAACACTTCCAGGAACAAAAATCCAGGCAAAAGGTGCTGCCAAGTGCTGGGGTCAGCCCAGCTGACCTGAGCCTTCAGCAGTGCTGGCAATTTATGAATCCAAAAACATCCCGGGGGCGGAAATCTCAGATCTTTATTGCAGAGACAAATGGGTCACAAGTGCCAGCCCTCTGCTCCGAGGGGCAAATGGGCTTCCCAGATTGCAGGTGGCCACTTGTCCAAAGGTGACACGGTGGCTCTGGAAAGAGGGGGATGAGGCTTTTCCCACAGAGGGCTGGACCTGGAGTGGTTTTCCCAGCCTGGTCCCACCAGGCAGTGTGGGGGAAGAGCCAGCCACACACCGAGCTCACACCAGGAATCAGGGCACATGAAAATGCCCAGCAGCCTTCCAAGATGATCCCTGTTCTCATGCAGGAGGTGGGGATTTTTCCCAGGGCGCTGGGACATCCACGTACCTGGGGCACACACCAGGCCTGCCCCCAGCACTGGGATTTTTGATGAAAACACAGCTGGAAGCAGCTGAACTCCTGAGCACATCCTCCAGGAGAGAAGTGGAGGAGGTGGCAGGGAAGGCAAAGCCTGGGATGTCCCTGGGCACATTCCAGGAAGATCTTTGCTCAGAGAAGCCACTCCAGGTTGGCTTCTCCAGTGCCACTGCTCAGAGCCAAACCCCAGCGTCTCTCGTATTTTAACCTTCCCTTTTCTTTAGTGGGGCAAGGAGACAGAAAAGCCTCCCTGCACACAGCAGAGCACTGCCAAATCCACTGCTTTTTAATAAAATTCCTCACCCACACGACACATTAAATGTTACCTAAAGGGCAAGGCTGAGAACCTCTTTGTTTGCCAGCACAATGAGCAAATCCTGGGGTTTCCATCCTTCCCAGGGGCTCACAGGAAAAATGTGCTGGAGGATCCAGTGGGTCAGAAAGTGCCTTTGAAAGCCTTGGTCAGAACAAAGTCCCTGTGGAATGCTGATCAGGATGAGTTCACGTCCATCCTGTGAGTCCTGGGAATTCAAGCGAAGCTGCAGTTCCCTCCAGAAGTGACAGCTTTAATCAGGAGCCCAGGCCCGTGGTCTCCTCTGAACAAACCCTGTGCTGCCCTCCTGCTGTCACTGAAGATCCATGGGGCTGCTCCAGAGCTGGGAATGAAATCCTGCTCTGGGCTCAGAAGCTGCTGCTGAGGAACAGCTCCAGGAGCATTCCTGGTGTGGCTCCCTCTGCAGAGCTGCAGGAACGCACAGATTTGGAACTCCTCTCCAAAGCCTTTCCTTGTTTCCAGCTGGAGCAGCCCTGCTTAAAGCTCCATTTCTTAACTGACATCAACAATGAACTCATGAACCTCCTGCTGCGTCCTCTAGAAAACCAGAGGACATTAAACCACCTCTGCCTGCCCCTCTCCTCTCTGACAAGGTGAAGCATCTCTCCAAGAAAACCAACCAGACACTGCCTGGGCTGGACTTGTAAAGGCTTCAAGGATTTTCTCCAGCAGAGCACATGGAAGACTCCAGAGAAGCTCCAACCTCCAGTGTCTCCTGCAGCTCTGGGTGTTGAGGAAGGGCTGGGCACGGAGCCCTGGCTGAAGCTGGAGGGGGCACAGCTGGATCTCGGGGCCCTTCTCTCCACCAAGCTCCTCTCTCCCACCCCTGTGCCCTCCCCAGCAGCACAAAGGCAGGAAATGCTCTCTGGATCCAAGGGACAGCTCCCACAGCTGCAGGACACAGCACCACCAGTGACAGGCGAAGCTGAGGATCCCTGGGAATGTTCAAGGTTAGACTGGATGGGGCTTGGAGCAACCTGGGCCAGTGGAAAGTGTCCCTGCCATGGCAGGGGTGGCACTGGATGGGATCTGAAGTCCTTCTCATCCAAACCATTCTGGGATTCTGTGTGTTCCATGTGTCCCATGGGGCACTCAGGAGCTCCCTGCCTCTGCTTCCTGCTGAACTCCACCTTCTTCCCTGGCTCTGCTCTCAGAGCCTGGAGCTGGGGCCCAAGCTCCTGCCCACACCTGCACCCTGCAAGGAGACTGCTGAAGGTGACCTGCAGTCCCCAAGCCCTTAACAAAAGGGGCAGTGGCCAAGGCCCAGCCCTGGGAAACTGAGCCCAGAAAGACAAAAGGGATTTGTGCCAGTCAGGAGGGGACACAGCACCAGGGTGGTCCCCACCTCGCAGAGCAGTGCTGGATGTGCTGTGTGGGCAGAGGGAAATGAGTGCCAAAGCCAGGTGAGAGCTGTGAAAGGAGATGCCCCCAGGGCAGGTGAGGGCCAGCCCCTGCAAATCTCACAGATCTGTCATAATACACACAAGTCTGACAGAAATTGCTTACTTCCTTCTCTAGACCAGCTCTTAGGACACACCAGCATTGGATAAATAATTCACAGAAAACACAAGAGAGCAGGAAACAATAAATCCCCAGGCAGAGAAAGTGTATATAAATGGATCAGCTTTAATCAGCATTTATTGCTTGCTCTATTAATCCTGAAATCAAACTGGCAGGTGTAACAAAATAATTATTCTCTTGGCCAGAAGCAAACATTTAATACTTCTTTTTCATTAGTTTTGAAATAGGTAATCCTTCCTCTCAGCTGCAGGAGGGTGTGAGAAGTTGTCAAAGGAAGAGACAGAGCTAAGTGAGGACGTTAATTCTGGTGCATGTCCCGAGGCCAGGCTGGCAGAGCCCCTGGGGAGCACACGAGGGCAAAGCTCTCCACTCTCACAGGCTGGGCTGAGTCCTGCTGCTGTTTAACTCCCATCCCTGGAGACCAATAACTCCCCAATAACTATCCCTGGAGATCAATAACTCCCCAATAACTATCCCTGGAGACCAGTAACTCCCCAATAACTATCCCTGGAGATCAATAAATCCCCAATAACTATCCCTGGAGATCAATAAATCCCCAATAACTATCCCTGCAGATCAATAACTCCCCAATAACTATCCCTGGAGATCAATAACTCCCCAATAACTATCCCTGGAGACCAGTAACTCCCCAATAACTATCCCTGGAGATCAATAAATCCCCAATAACTATCCCTGGAGATCAATACCTCCCAAGAGCTGAGCACTGACCCACTCTCCAGTGATTCTGTGCAGCCCACGGGAGCCCTGCAGGGCTGTCAATTCTGTGAGAATCCAGATGCAGTCATTCCCCAAGACTATTCCCTGAAAACCACGGGGCATTTTCTCTCAGGAGGAGGGATCCCAAGGCAGGGGAACGTTGCTGTTCTCCAAACTGCTCCTGGATTTCGGTGTTTGAAGGCCCTGGGATGTGTGAGCTCAGGGAGATGGGCAGGGCAGCAGCACCAGCGTGTCCCCAGATGCAGATGCAGGAGAGGTGGCTCCATCCTACAGCTGCAGCTGCCTGAGTGCCAGAGGAAGGTGGGAAGAGTGGGATGAAATCTTCTTTTCCCTCTGAAACCCTCCAGATCCCACAGAGCTCCTCAGCCGTGCTCCAAGGAGAGCGGATGTCTGGCGGACGCTGCTCCTGCTGCTGTGGAGTTCATTGCCAGCTGTGGAGTTGATTCCCAGTGATGGAGTTCATTCCCAGCACAGAAGGTCCCTGCACACAGCAGGTGCCTGCCTGGAGCCCTGGTGCTCCCGTGGCGGGGTCGGGGTTACCCCGTGGGCCAGAGCGCGACCACGGCGATGGCGATGAGCAGCAGCACGATCACCACCAGCAGCCCTGCAGGAGACACGAGGAGGATTAAGCTGCTGCCTTCATCATCTACAAATGGTTTTCTGTGATTAAATTGCTCCTCCTCCCAGCTGGGAAGGGTTCCCCCTGCTCACCCCCCACTTGTGACCTGAGCAGAGACTTGGACTCAAACCCCAAGCTGGCATAGAGGTTCCTTCTCTTCCTGACCCTTCAAAGCGATATTTTCTAGCAGTGACTGTGGGGTATCTTCCTACCTGAACATCTGCCATGGAAACATCAAGGGATGTGTTTAACTCATAGCCAGGCCACAGCAGAATCCCTCTGTACCATCCCACTGGGGCAAGGGATTATTCAGGAAGAAATCCAAACTGCACCAGGAAATTGTTTCCAACACAAAGGACTCCTGCTCTCAGACAGAACTCTGTGCAGAGCTGGGCTTTCAGGCATGTACCTGACTTGGGAAATCAGGGATCATCCAGCTCTGGAGAGAATCTCACAATGCTCTGTCCCACCTCTACCCGTGCCCCACCTCTGTGTGCCCCATCCTGCCTCAAAACCCACTGGATCCCTGCAGAAGTTAATGACAAACACGATCTTTTCCTTAACTTCCCCCTTTCTCAGCAGAAACTCTCCCCTTTCTCTCCCATTTTTCAGAGGAAAGGAAGAAATGCTTTAGTGAGAACATCCTGGATCCACCTCCCAAACCACCCCCAATAAACAAACTCCTCACCCAGCTGGAGCACTGTGCTGGGCACTGGCATCACACCCATGGGCATCCCCTGGGCTTAAATGATCTTTGAATTAAGAGGCTTTAATTTGTGCTCAGTATCTGCTGCGTGCTGTCTCCCTGCCCGAGCTGAGGGAACACAGAGGTTCCAAGAGTGGAAAACCTGTCCCTTCCTCTGCTCACTGAGGACTATTACTCAACCACTTACAGTATTTACAAGTCCAGCTCATGGCAATTAAAAAAGGATGTATTGAAATAAACTCCTCTTTCCAAGCTGGAAAAGGATATTAGACACTGCTTTTTGTAAATAGTGTCATGTTTTCTGTGCAGAAACTGTTCCTCTGCCAGGGGGCCAGGATTTTTATTTTTTTTTTCCAGGGAAATACAAGTTGCCACCAACACTATTTTATTCTCTTATGCTCAGCTGAAACCATTTGTGATCCCATCCAGCCTTGCTCCCTTGCACTGGGAGCCATTCCCTGTGTCCTGTCCCTCCATCCCTTGTCCCCTGTCCCTCTCCAGCTCTCCTTTAGCCCCTTTAGGCCCTGGAAGGGGCTCTGAGCTCTCCCTGGAGCTTTCCCTTCTCCAGACTGAACAGCCACGACTTTCTTACCCTTTCAGTTTCATATTTTTTTACATCTTAATATACATTTTGGAGTTTTCAACAGAGCCAGAAGCAAATAATTTGCCTAACTAGGGAAGAAGTAAGATCTGATAAAGCTGCCACATTCTGATTCTCTGTTATGTTTTGCACTGAAGGGAGAAGTTTTAGAGGGTGCAAATCCTTCACACAGTTTCAGCCTAACAGAGTTTATGGACTCCAGCAATTAAGAGACAACCGAGATCAGCTGCTTGGAAAATACTCCATAGGTGTGAATTAGTAATGATACAGAGGGGATTTAATGGGGTGTAATTATTCTTTGACAAGTCCCAAGAAAAACTGTGCATAAACCCCAAATTACTCCCCAGCAGGAAGAGGGGAAGGTGAGGGACTAATAAAGGATTGCTAATGGGCAATGCTGAGTGAGGGAACTGCAGGGCACGGTCAAGGCAGTGAGAGAGGGGACAGCAAAATGAAATAAACCTGGAAATTCCTGGAAAAAGACTGGCATTAAAACCCTGGAGTCAGAAAGCAGTGGGCAAGTGCTGTCCTTGTCCCAGCTGAGCTGGGAGCAGCAGAGCTGCTGCTCCCAGGGACTCCAAAGCACACGGACTGCCCACAGCACACGCAGCTCAAAGCACCTCCTGCACGACAGAGAGCAGATGTTACACACACTTCTCCCCCCCTGCACCACAGAACAGCAGATTAGAAGGATCTGAAGGTTTTAAACCTGGGTGTCTCACGTGCTTTCCCCATAAAAGCTGTGGATAGGATCTGACAGGAATTCTGCATTCTGAGGTCCCTGCCTGCTTTGCCGTTTTTTTGCTCAAATGCTATGAAATATAAATATTCCCCTTGACAAGCAGCCCTCAAAGAGAAGTTCAGGAATCAAAGCCATTCTTAAAGTCAACAGGAGTCGGAAGAGAACAAAGGAAAGATTCTCGTGCAAAAGGAAACAGCGCCAGGAATGCAAATCCAAACTGCATCTCTCAGGGAAAGGTGGGAAGCACAAATCTCTGTGCAATTACAGAGCAAATAATTAAGGCAGGCTGGACTAAATGCCATGCTCCTGAAGCTCCCTCTGCTAAAGGCTCTGGGGCAGTGGCTCCAGCTGCTGATGCAGCTGCTGATCCCGCTCTGAGGAGCAGGGCAGGAATGCGGGGAGCACATTCCCAGCTCCAAGGCAGGATGGGGATGTCCCCAGCATTCCCAGAACAGTGGCACTCACGTGGCTCTGCAGGGGCTGATGCTCCTGCTGAGCTCAGCTGCTCCTCTGCTCAGGCCCCATTTTCAGATACAAGACAGAAAGAAAAGGTTCAATTACATGTAATTTAGGCTAACAGTGCTCTCTGGTCTGTCCCAGCTGCCCTGTCCAGCCCTGAGAGCAGAGGAGCTGGGGTTCACATCACACACTCCCTTCCTGGGGCACTCCCCAGGCCATTCCCTCTGCCCAGGATTTGTCAGCTCTGAGGGTCACTGCTTTGGGATTCCTCATGGACACTTCCCACTGATTTACTCCCCAGCCACCAACTTCCCAGCCTGGGTTCCCACAGAAAAGCAAAACCTCCAGGTCCAGATGTGCCTGGAGGGCATCCAGGAGAGGAATGTCCACCCCAGCTGGCACCTCAGTGAGCAGGGAAGGTGCTGAGGGGAGATGTCCCCTCTCCATGGGTGCCCAGCCCTGGATTCTCTTCCAGCCTGGAAGCAGATTGCTGGGGCAGCCTCTCCCCACAGGGAGCATCTCTCCTTTGGACAGGTTTGACCAATGTGATCCCATCCCCAAATCCACCCCAGCTGGAGCCTGGGGAAGTGGCTGTCCTTGGGTGATCTGGGAGGTTCTGCAGGCTCAGGATTCAGGATATTCAGAAAGCAAACACAGCCACGTGGTGGTTGGGTCCTGGGGACTGAAGTAAATGCTGATTTCAGCCCCTTAAAATAAAACTGAGGCACGTGCATGTGTGTGTGTGTGTGTGGCCAAGCCCTCTGCCCTGGCTTCAGAAGCTGCAAGGTTGCATCCAAGTCCACTTCAACAATGTCCAACTTGCATCTGGCAAATCCCACCCCAAGAATGAGATGTGCCTGTGGCAGTGGCCTGGCTCAGTGCTCGCAGAGAGGAGGTGCAGGGAAGGCAGCCCTGAGCATCCCCCAGCACCCTGCCAGTGAATATTTCTGGGAACATCAGCTGTCCTTGGGGTTTTCCCTATCTTTCCTGCTGAGTTGAGTGTAGTGTCATTCCCAGGTTCAACACTGGTGTCTTTTATAGACAATAAAATAATAATAAATAGCATGCTCAGATTTAAAGAGCCTGTATAGCATGACACTATCTGGAAAAGGCAGCTTGGATCAGGCCAAGGAAGTTATATTCCCATGGAACTGTCTATGCAGAAGTTTATGAGTAAGTCTTCTTTTACAAGGGACACAGAGCAGTAACTTTTAAACACATAATCGTTGTTTTATAGGGCAGCAGAGAGGCAGGGCAAGGATGGGAGCTTCAGCAAAGGGGCTGCAGAGGCCTGGCTGCTTTCCTCAAGGACTTCTATTTAATATCACAGTTTTAAAGAACCTAAATTTTATCTGTTGTTTCAGTAAGTTAATTTTAAGCTGGTGTTGCCAGATATATGGCAGAAACCCTGCCCAAATCCCTTCAAAGCCCTGCTTTTGGATGCAGCAGAGAACCAGCTTGGAGGCTGGCTCTGAACCCTCTGCACATACCTAAAGCACTACTTTCACATGGCAAGCACCCCAAGAAATCCATCTTGCTGTCCTTTATGTTCCCTACAAAAAGAGCCAAGCACTTTCTCCCCCAAAAAACCATAAAAATCCTTTCCCCCTAACATTTTCCCCGTGCTGGGGATTCAATTTGTGTTGCATTAAGAAGCACTTGAGCAGAAATCCCACGCTATTAAGCTGCCTTGTGTGTAAATACAGCCCCAATTCCTACACCTGCAGCATTGAACCCACCTCTCTGGAGGTTTTTCTTTATTAGTTTTGTGACAGCCAAACGTTTTCTTGGGCGAGAGGGCTGGGGAAATGCTCCTTCCCCGACGCCCCCGCCTGCCCAGAGGAACCTGGCCCTTATTGCTTTTGACCTTCCTTTTCAACTGCTCTGCCTTGAGAAATTTAACACTACAATTGTACCTCTCAGCCCTGACATCAAAATCATTGGCAGCTCCCAGAGAAATCAAGACCAGGCTCAGGGAGCGGTTATTAAAGGCTCCAAATGTTCATGTGTTTCATTGGGTCTAGAGGAGGGAAAAAAAGACACTTCTCAAAAAAGCTGAGCTCGTTGGAAACAACAACTATTGCATTATTAATTCCTTATTTGGAAGAAAGAAAAGCCCAGGTCATTCCTATGTAAGATGAAAAAACTCCTGGTCTATGAGTTATTGCACATTTGGAGCTGTTCATGCAATGCCAGATTAACCTGGAGGAACGATTTATCTGAGGGAAAGGTGCAGACTTTGTTTATGCACACTAACTCCTCAGTCAACATTATTTCACACACTAGAAACTGGATTTTTGTGGGGTTTGGTCATCCCAGGCTGAAGGCAGGATTCCCTCTGGGGCACACAGATGAGTTTGGGTCTAACATAAGCTTTGATCAGGGTGTGGAGATACCTCAGGACACTGACAGAAGGGTCTGTGGGCAAAGTGTGGCTGAAGCCAGCAGGATGAGAATCATCACTACCAGAAAACAAAGGTCAGATTAGCCCCAGAAGCAGCCTGGAGTGAGTTTATACCCAAACCTTTATGACTTCAGCAATCCATTAATCCCAAACTTGGGCTCCCAAATGTCAGGGGATGCCCAACACCTTTGGGGTTCAGGTGTTCGTTGCAGGACTAGGACTGATGGGGGAGGCTCATTTCTTCTTCTTTGGGCTCAGCTGTTTATGCTTTCCTTATCTCTGTCACACACACACAAACTACAAGGAGCTCCAGACACTGATTGAGGAGGAGGAGAAATGGTGCCCAGAGGAATCTCTCCCACAACTTTCATATGTCTATGCCCAATAATCAAATGCCAAGCACTTCATTTTTCCTAATGACCCAGTGCCCTGGCACTTGGGAGCTGGCACGTGGCCTGCACTGTCCAACCACTGCAGACTGCCCAAAAACCCCGAGAAGAAGAAGGTGAAGGAGGAGGAAGGGATACAAGAAGAAGAAAGGGACAATGCCCTAGATCCTCCATCTTGTATCTCACATACTTACGTAGCTAAAACTCCCAACTTCAACTTTTTCACCCCGTGACTTAACAGAATTCTATCTTACATACCCACACTATTAGTATCCCAACTTTAGAAGCTTTCTCCATGGTTTTCAGCTAAACTCTGTGTCCTCCTGGGTGTCAGAGCCTGTCAGCACAGATAAGGGGGTATTTTCTGTGCCTCTGACTCCAACACCCAAACCTCATGTGCAGCCTGGCTGAGGCCAGGGAAGTGAGATAAGTGTTTTTCTTAATCCATTATTATTATACTTCAATTTGCTTCTTTTTTAATCTATTTTTTCACATTACAGATGCATGCCAGGTAGTGCCCTGAACTGCTTCCAAGCACAACTGCACCAAAATTCCAAATTCCTTCAAGGAGCAGCACAAACCCAACCTCACCAACAGCTCAGGACTCTGGTCACAGCCTCCAACTGCTGCACCCCTGATGCTCAGCTGCTCCAGGAAGGTCATCTCCTGCCTTTGGAAGGCTCAGCTCCAATGGTTTGAGGTGCCACTTTGGACTGTGTGTCTATTAAAACAATTCCTCAGCCTCCTGCACTGCCCTGAGAACCACAAGTCAGGAAGGGCAGCTCAAAGGCAGGAAAGTTTCCTGTGGAAATTAGGAAATTTAAATTATTTTACCTTCTGAGCCACCAGAAGTGAAGCTCAGAGACAGGCAAGACATTTGTTTGGAGCTGAAGCCAAGGCAAGAGCACAGCAAGAACTAAACTGTCACAAGTTTTAACTTTCAGAGGAGTCTGTGGGAAAGGGAACACTTTGAGCTAAATTTGTATCTCCTTTAAATAGCAGCAGGTAGCTGGGAGAGGACAATGGTGGAGAAATGGTTCATGTACCTCGAAGACACAATGACTGAACCAGAGAGCTTTAAAGCAATCCACATCTGAAAACCTTCTGCAAAAATACTGGGCGATAAATTCATTTCCTGCACTCACCATCACATGAAGAGCAGGCAACAGCTTCCCCAGGTGACTCCCCAGCCCAAAAACCCCAAATCAACCCAAAACTGGCAACCTCAACCCATCTCTGCCTGTTCTGAGGGGTGGGCTGGGGCAGAGCTGTGCAGATCACCCAGCCTCCAACAAGCCCCAAACTGGAAACATCCTCATGGATTTTCCTTCTTTCCTTCTGGAGTGACTTCACAGACTTTCCCTGCTTGGCCCCACACCATCATCAGACTCTTTCCAGCCCCAAAGGTCATCAGCAGATGTGGTTACTGGATTTCTGTGCATGTGGCTTATTTTTCTTCCCCTTTTATTTAATTAAACGAGCACACACACACAATTTCCAGCTATCCTTCCTCCAAACTCTCGGGCATCCTCTCCCTTACATCAGGGACACCAAGGAGCAGGAGCACGTGAGGAATACTCAGCATTTCTGAGCAGCAGAGCTGCAGCTTGGAGTGGGGCTCCATGTGAAAGTTTCACAGACCTCAGTGTGCACTGAAGGTTTCCCAGAAGAAAGGAAACAAAGCAGCTCAAACAAGAGCACAAAGGTTCTAAAAATCCCTTATTTCATGTGAGGGTCACTCAGTACACTCAAGTGAGCCCAACCAAGCCAAAGGTGTCACCTGAACCCTTCTGCTCTGGAAAAATCAGCAGGAAGGGTGAGAAAGCTCAGGTTTAACTGGGATATCCCCATCTCCACTAGAAATATCCCCCCATGCCTTAAGCAATGAGGAACAGAAGGATTTGCCATGAACTGTACCATGAATCTTCAGGAGCTGTGGTGGGGAGAGCAGCTGGGATCAGGGTGTGCAGGACAGCCAGGGAAAGCTCTCCTGGCCAGAACAAAATGCCTCAAGAAATCCAAGGGCTTCCAATGGAAAATCCAACCAGGTGGGACCTTCTGCAGCACAAGCCACAGGTCACTGAAGAGACTCCAAATGTGGGAGATTCACCAGCCCTGGCTGCAAGGAGCCTGAGCCAAGTTAAACCCCAGAGATGGGGCAGTGTCCTGAGGGCTGGGGCTCCTCCCAAATCTGTGCCTCCATGGACCTTCTCCAGCTCAGCTTCCCTGCCCAGCCCCAGCTCCAGAGGGGATGCAGAAGCCCAGTCCAGCTGGCAAACTCCAAAGGGTTTTCCTGAAAGGAAGGGTCACAGCCCAGCTCTGCTACCTGCAGCAGGCTGGGAACAGGCAGAAGCTGTGACAGATGATCTCAGCAGGGAACTGGTGTCCCTGCACCACTTTCTCCAGTAAAAACAAATGGGCAAAGAAAAATAATCAAATGAAAGGCCAGCTCTGCTGGCCTGGCACAGAAGGGACATCTGCCCACGTCCATCTGCCACCAGCCCCACACCCTGGCTTTGTTTCTGGTGGGGTCACTTTTCTGCCATTGTAGCTGCCTGAACTGCCTCACCAGGACACCAGGGCCAGACAGGGAAAAAGGTGGGAATGTGGGGAGAAGAAGCAAGCAAACACCAGCTCTGCTTAGATGCATCACTAAATTGTCCCATCAGGCTCTTAAATCACTTGGGAAAGAATTATCTTTTGCCTCTGCCTTTGTTTTTCACTCTGGCAAATGCTGGGATTGCTCCCTCCCTACTTACAGCACCAAAACGCTTCCAAAGGTTTCAAGCATCAAATGAAAAAAATAAACAAGAAATAAAAATAATCACAGCTCAGTCAAACGAGTGGAACAGCAACAGCAAGAACCTCCCAGTTTTGTTGATCCATCTGAACCCACAAAGACAACTTCCTCAGCAAAGCATTGACCAAGAAGAGCCTACAGCACAAAAAAGATCAGATTGTGTTTGTATCAGTCATTTGAGGTCAGATTAAGTGTTCCTGAAGGCTGGTCCATGTGTCTCCGATTTTCCAAAGTGCCCTGCTTGCCCAGGAATTGTAGGAACTTTGGAAAATGGGCTGCTGGCTCCCAAGTGCCCAGGATGCTTGACTGAGTGGTCAGGAGGGCTGAGATTTCCATACAAATTGCAAAGCTCCTAAATGGCTTCCTCAGCACAGGGCCGGGGGTGGAAACGGGAGAATATTTAATGATTAGTTCCTTATGGCTCCCACATTCTTGAAGCATATTTCTTGCAGTCCCTGGAACACTCCTGCATTCTTGATTGCAAAATGGCAATAAGTGATTTCCTTTAAAAGCCTTGTCTTTTATTGGAATACTAAAAATACCCCACCAGCCCCACTGCACTGCACTCTCTCTCTTTCCTGGACAGGCCCCATCAACCCTGATGTATTCTGTTTTGAAGACAGCAATAAACATTTCAGCATGGGCTGTTCAATCCACTTCATAATAGATCTTGCATTTCCAGTGGAGCCCTTCTAGCACCATAAATCATCTTTACACAGACTTAAGTATGAGAAACTCCAGCTCAAAACCAGCATGGACATTTTTTTTTTCTTTTTAAAAATTAAGAATGGGCACAAAACAGTCAAGAATTGAATGTGTGACAACTTTAAACATGAAACCACTGGGCTGACCCTGTAAGGCAGAGCTGCTGCAATGGTCAGAGTCACACTGTGCAGTGCTGCACCAGCCAATCCACTTGACACAAACCTACCTTGGTAGGGGTGAAGCTCAGAAAAAATTCTCTGCACATCCACTCCATCTGAACAAACACAGCTTTCAGATCTGGGAGACTCTGGCTGCTGCTGATTTTAAAAGCCACAGATGAAGATTAATGGCACTGCACGCCTGAACTGCTTCCACACACCCAAAACTCCTTTTGTTTTTCCAGTCCATACGGACTGGAAGCCCAAACTGTTCTCCCCTCTGCTCATGATGTCTCTCTCCATCTGCCACAGACCTTGGAGAAGAGCTCAGAGAGAATTCCAGGTACACAGCAAGGAGGCTCCTGCCTGAGCCAGGACTGATGTCCTGGCTGAGCTGAGGAGCTGCTCCAGGAACAGCAGCTGAGCAAGCACAACCAAGAAGTGCGACAGGAGCAGCCAGCCCTGCTCAGCCTCCACCAACAGAGCCCTGGTGTCTCCAGGAGCCAGCAGGGGTGGAATTCCGAGCCCCAGAGTGCAGAGTGCCAGGGCCAGCTGTGGGTGGAGCCCCCAGAAAGGGGAGGTTTGGCTGCATGAGCTGCCCAAGGGGCTCTGAGCCGCTCCCCCACCACAGCCACTCCTGTCCCCACAAAGGGGCACTGCTGGGACCCTGACCTCCAAGCTGCTGCTCACACCTGCACTCTGCTCCAGCCCTTTCCCTCGAGTCCCTCAGCCACAGCCTGATCCCCACTGCATGGAGCACAAGCTGCAGCCCTCACCTGAGCACAGCCCAGCACAGGTGGGACGTGGCCGCTCCTGCACAGTCCCAGAGGAAAGGGAAGCTGACTTTGGTGCTGTGGCTGGACAATCCCATTGCTGCTGCCACATGGATGGCAACTCCCTGTTCCATCCAGCCAGCAACAGGCTTTGCTGGGCATCAGCTTCCCTTCCTTGGGTGAATCTCACCTCACTGAGCCCTTCCCCACCTGCAGCCAGGCTCAAACAGCAGGGTCTGCAAAATAACAGCTCCATCTGTCAGGAATTTTCCTGGCAGGCTGACAGACCTCTGCAGAGGTCCCAGTTTCTGGGCTGAAAACCATTTGTCCAAAGTGGTATTGGTGTTAAAATCAATGAAGTTCCACCTAAATGTTTAAAGAGTCCCATGAGAAGATGCCAAGGTTTATTTAAGCCCTTATTTTCAGTTGACTCATTCCATGAATTTTATCTGGGAGAATCTCCTACTCCAACAGCAGGATCTTGTGACCACAGCAAGGCCATGCTCTGGAGAAAGACCCCTGGAGTCCTCACTCATAAAAAACATCCAGAGGAAATGATCATGGAAGGTTCTAGAACAACTCAGTGCTCCAAGCAGGGTCAGCTTAGGGAGCTGGGCTCGATGATCCTGGTGAATCCCTTCCAACCTGAGATATTCCATGATTTCCACTATTCCAGGACCATGCTCAGGTTGCTCAGGGCTTTGTCACCCTGAGCCTTGGAAACCTTTAAGGACATGGAGCTGTTGAGGGATCCCACACCCTGGATTCCCTGGATGAAACCCAACCAAAGATGTGCCCATTGTCCCCACCAGCTCTCAGGAAGGCACTTCCCAAACCACCAACGCTGCTCGGGGAGGCCCAGCACAGCAGGGACAAAGTGCTGGACTGGGAAAGTGCTTTTCACCTCAAACACAACCCTGAGCAAAGGGGAAAAACCTTGGTGTCTTCCTGGCTGGATCTTTAAACATTCAGGTGAAACTTTCTTGGTTTTACCATCAATGCCACTTTGGATTAAGAGTGTTTCATCCCAGTTTCTGCAGGGGTGTAGCAGCCTGCCTGGAGAATTCTTGAGACAGATACAGCTGTTGTTTTGTTGAGAATTGTGTTTTCACAACTCAAAGAACAATCCTGCTTTTAGAAACTTGCTCAACCTTTGGCAATGCAGCCTAATCAGCAGAGAAAACTGCAGAAACCAGCAAGCAAATACTCCTTATTAATACCATTTACAGCTGCTAACAACTACAAGAACCTTCTAAAAATGCCAAGGGAAACAGGGTGGGTGAAACAAACCCTTGCAAACAACTGAGCCAATATACACAAGAATTGTGATAAGAAATTAGGTTTGACTTGCACAATCACTTTAAAAGTTTTTGGAAAATGGAGTCTGAGGAGCAGGAGGCTGATAAAATAACAGAGTTCAGTAGCAATGTGAAAATTTCATGCCGATGAAGTAGGGAATTCAATCCTTGCTGAATTCTTGACATCATTTAGATGTTAACAGAAGTTTCTTCTCCAAAAAAAGAAGGCAAGGCATCTCTAGAAGCCCACACACAGATCTCTGACTCCTAAATGCAAAGTACTACACAGAACTATTTTGGTTTTGGATGACTGCATTGTTTCATGTGTCAGGATGACTATTTGATTTTCTTTTATTTTTTAATTTCAGCCTCGAGCAGAGCCAAACCTGTACAATTTATGCACGTGCAGTGCAAGAGGTCTCCTCTCATTTTATGTAAAAAAAAAAAAAAAAAGAAGAGAAGGGAAAGGAGTGAAAAACCTCAGTACTGATTTCATCTCTGTACCTTCCCAAAACCTGAGAAGTTTATAAGCTCTTACCTCCAGTTCCCTGCTTTTGCCTCCCCACATGACAGCTCCAAGCTGCCCCAGCAGCTGCACAGTAAAAGCCTTCAAAGAAATGAGAAAATTCCTGCTCTGGAACAACGTGCTGGGGACCCCTGGCCAGGGTGGCAGAAGCAGGGCTGAGCTGGTGACACTGCTGTGTCCCTGTGTCCCTCTGTCCTGTGTGCCTGTGCCTCTGTGTCCCTGTGCCTCTGTGTCCCTGAGCCTCTGTGTCCCTCTGTCCTTGTGTTCCTGTGCCACTGTGTCCCTGAGCCTCTGTGTCCCTCTGTCCCTGTGCCCCAGTGTCCTTCCGTCCCTGTGTCCTATGCCCCTGTGTCCTTGTCCTGTGCCCCTGTGTCCCTCTGTCCTGTGTCCCTGTGCCTCTCTGTCCCTATGTCTCCCCTGTCCCTGTGTCACTGTCCCTGTGCCTGCATCTCTGTGTCCCTGTGCCTCTGTGTCACTCTGTCCTGTGTCCCTGTCCCTGTGTCACTGCCATGGGCACAGCTCTGTGCCCCCACCCCCAGGAGAGCACTGGGAGAACGTGCAGAGAGCAGGATGCTTTGCAAAACCATTTTCTTCAGACCCTTTAAAGCTTACACCTATTTTACCCTGCTCCTAATCCATATCTCACAACAAAAAGATAAATAAGTACATGAATAATTTTAACCAACTCTAAACCACCACATTATTTAGTACATTAACCAAAACATTCAAATTAACAAATCTAAACCACTGCACAAAATTGGTGTTCTCTGGTGCCTGGCAAAGTTGTTGATTTCCCATCCCTGGCAGTGCCCAAGGCCAGTCTGGACAGGGCTTGGGAGCAGCCTGGGACAGTGAAGGTGTCCCTGCCACGGCAGAGGTGGCATTGGATGAGCTTTAAGGTCCTTCTCAACCCAAACCACTCTAGGATTCCATATTTTGCATCATATTTTCCTTTTGGAGAACATTTCCCTTTTTCAAGTCTTTAAGGTTATTGTCAGATATGTGTGGAGGTTGACAGACAAAAAAAAAGATAAATATATAAAGTTAAGGAAAAAAAAATCTGTGTAAGGATTGGAGCCTGTTGTCAAACAAACAACCAGCACAGAAATATCTGGGAGCCATAAGCTGCCTGATTTATTAATTTCTTTTATTTTCCTGGACTCTAATCCTTATGGTTAAATCTACAGAGCATTTCCCCTCACACTTCCAGGGGGAGAAGAAACCCTCCCAGCAAAGATGCACATAAATCTCCCTGGATCATTTGTCTGAGTCCTGCTCCCGCCCAAACACGGGATGCTCCATATGCTTTTGCAATAGCTCTGCTTTGATAGAATTACCAGGACTGTGTCTTATTAATCATATTGCCACTACAAGTCCCTCTGGAGCGTTTGCTTATCCCATGCTTTTCCAAACTATTCCAGTTTTCTCTTCATTTATTAAAAGCTGAAGATGACCACAGTTAAAGCAAACCCTGGCTACTAAAGAATAGAAGGGAAAACAAGGGAAGAGAGAGGGAAAATCACCTTTAACTATGACTTTGCCTCTATTCCCAGAAGAACCTCCCCCAAAACACTGCTTTCAGTCTTTGTTTCCCTGACTGTAGAGCCTGGCTATTTAAGGTAGCATTAAGATTCAAGGAACCCTTTCCTGGATGTTACTATTTGAGCTGGGATCACTGGAAGAAATTTGGTATTGGCTCAACCCTTCAGTGCCCCGAAATCAATGAGCTCCAGCCTGTAAAGTGTTCTCAGAGCCAGGCTGAAGTGCTTTGCTGGCTGGGGAACAAAGCCCTTGGCACCCCGCAGGACTGAACCCTGCTGAGGTGCAAGGCGTTTCCAAACACTCCCAATTAACTAAAAGAATCCACAATTAAGAAAGCCGTGGTCCCTGGGCTGACAGAAGAAAGGGAATGTTTAGCACAGCACGCAGCCCTCCACAATCCCCGGCACGGGGTGCCGAGCGTGGCCAGCACTAGGTGGGGGATAAAAGCAGGAGTGTTCCTGGGGGTCCCTGGGGAATTCTGGAATCCTGGGCTTCCCCAGGTCCCTGCTCCAGGGCTGGGAGCACCACGGAGGTGGAATTGGCCTGAGCTGACCTCCAGCCCCTGCCCCGCTCCCAGGAGGCTCCGTGGAGCAGCCACGGCTGCGGGAAGGTTCTGCAGCTCCTGCCAGGTTCTGCAGCTCCTGCCAGCACTGCCAGTCCCCTTTTCCTATCCCAGACCTGAGGATGGGCTCCAAAGGAAAGTGGATCTGCAGTGCAGAGAAAATGCTGCCTATGAAAGCTTCCCACCGACTCCACATGGGTCTGATTGGGAAGATCCCCATTTCTCCCCCAGATTTCACATTGTTTTGAGGACTCTGCTGTCTGCAAAGCATTAACTCAAACCAAGTGATACACTTCTGCTAAAATTACACTCCTAGGCCAACGACATCTTTCTGAGTCACAAAACAAATATGCCTTTCCATGCACTTTTGGAATTGCGACATGGATTTCATTCTGATTTTCTCCCAGCTCGTACATAGTTTACATAAATGATTTTTCATGTTTATCTTTCCTCATAAAACCCACAGATCTATGCTAACAAAAGCTGGGCTCACCCAGGCATGGGGCAGCAGGGAGAGGCCTCTTGGCTCTTTGGCCATTCCCTGGTCCTGCAGCCCAAGCAGCCCCCAGCTGTGCCCAGATGGCCTGGATGCAGCCATTCCCACTGGGAACTGGAGGCAAAGCCCTGTGGAATCTCTGTAGGGGACTGGAGAACTCTCCCAGATGGAGAACTCGGCATGGCCTTTCCACCTCTGCTCCAAGGCTGCTTCCCGGGAGTCCTGGAGCAAGGGGCAGGAATGGGGCTATTCCAACAGGGCTCTGATGCCTTGGGCTTTTGGGTTTTCTGTTCTGCATTGGTGTGTGGTTTTGTTCAGGGTGCTGAGATCCTTTCACAGGGTGAAGAAGACACAACAATCCTGCTCCAACTGGGGACTCAAGGACATTTTTTCCAAACTTCAGGCTCAAAGTGAAACAATGTGGAAGGAAGAGAGCAGGCAAATGAAGCTCCTGTGTGCAAATGGACCCAAACATATAAAAAGAGTGGGATCTTGGGACTGGCCCCCTCCCTTTGGCCTCCATCCTTGGAGCCATCCAGACAGAGCCTGATTTGGAACCCTGGTGCTGTCTGGGGGAACCTCTCAATAAATCTCCTTTACTCCCCTGACTCCATCCAGCCTCTGGTCCAGCTCTTCCAGGCATCAGCTCTGAGCTCACCTGGGGGGCTGTCACCTGTCCAGCACAAGCAACACACAGCCCTGGAACTGCAGGAACTTTGGAAAATGGGCTGCTGGCTCCCAAGTGCCCAGGATGCTTGACTGAGTGGTCAGGAGGGCTGAGATTTCCATACAAATTGCAAAGCTGGACAGGGTTGGAGCACCCTGGGATGGTGGATGGTCCCTGCTCATGGTAGCAGTGGAAAAGGAAGATCTTCAAGGTTCCCACCAGCCCAAACCAGTCTGTGGTTCTGTGATTTGTGAAATCCAAACTAGGCTGGAACCCCAGAAAAATCAAACCAGCTCAGTTTTAAGAAGATGGAGCTGAACCCCAACATCTGCACCCACCTCTGAGCCACTGAGGGGAAAAGTGACCCCAGGACTCCTGCCTGGTGTCCTCCTGCCAGGGCTGTGTGTCTGAATGACTCTCAAGTCATCCTAAAATAAATTTTTTTTTGGGGGTTTCATCAACTGCTGCCTCCATCACTTCAAAAGCTGCACGCTGCAACACGCAGCATTACAGCAGGAACAAAATCATCTGCAAATGGTTAATGAAATGCACATTAGGTGCAAACCACTGGGACTGCAGGGAGACGCCTGGCAGGGTTTGATTTCAAGCAAGCCACAGAACATGACAGTAATTTAAATAAAACCTGCACAGTTTATCCAGTGCTTCAGCCTCTCTTTCTGCCTCTGCTCCCATCCAAGCCAGCACAGGCTGACCACGTATCACAGAGCCCATCTCCAAGCAGGAATTTTACTCACAATGTTTGGCTTTAGGAGTAAGCAAATTAAAAACAGAGATGAAGGGATGCTCATCCTTCTATTTTTAGCACAATCAAGGTTTGCTGGCAGGGAATCCTAATAAAATTTAAAAGGCAACACTTCTAATAGAGCATCCTCAATTTTAAAATGAAGAACTGGATGCAGTTTCTGCTTGCTAGCAGCTTTCTTTTTGTTGTTGTTATTTCGATATTGTTCACTGTGGTTTTCATGGCTTTGAGGGGAGGTTTTTAAGCAGGACCAGCTGCCAAGAACATCTCCCAGTTAGCTGCTTTGGTCATCAGTCAGTAGCTGCCACTAACACCCAGTTTCTATCTGCAAATCCAGTAATTCTAGAAAACATCATTTTCCCCTTGAGATTAGTTTTGGTGGAGAAAAACATCCTTTGGAAGGCAAAGCTTTGTTTTTTGGTTTGGTTTTTTGGGGTTTTTTTGGGGTTTTTTAGTATTTTAGCTATCAAAACACATGGTACAGCCTGGAATAGAGCTGCCCATAAAAGCTCTGCTCCTCAGCCGGTGAACATGGGAAACCACCAAGTCCAGCTGCTCCAATTAACTCCCAGCATCTTCCTCAGAGCCCAGACAATCCCGGGCTACTTGTCATGCAAACAACCTGGGAGCTTCATTCTCCCAGCAAGGCGAGAGGAGGGGTAAATGACTGAGTTAAGTAGATTACTGGGGAAGGAGTCACACTCAGCAGCTTTATGAGATGATTAGACCCTGGGAAATTCACACCCCAAATCCCCTGGCCCTGATAGTGCACATTCATTACCAGCTCCAGGATCCACCGCAATCAGGAACCTTCCCTGGCAGCATTAAATATTCATTTCCCAGCAAACTTCCATCTAGCTGTTCCCCCCGCCAAAAAGGAAGATGATGTTAAAATTTTTACAGGGGAAGAAGTTGCAGCAGCGTTTGGCAAGCCAGGAGTTCATGCTAAAACACTTTTTTTTTTTCAGAAAATCATCAGCGTTTTTTGGAGCGAGGCTGGGACCAGCAGCATCACCCAGAGCGGTGAGAAGAGCCCCCATGGGCACCTGGGGCTGCACAGGAGAGCAGCAATTATCTCTCCTGGGCACTGAACAAACCCAGCACAGCACAGCAGCTCCTGCAGCCCAAAAAAGGGGGGAATGATCCCGTTTGTGGCAGGAGAGGCAGTGGCTGCTGCAGTGCTGGGGACAGGCTGTGCCTCTGGGGCTCAGAGACCCCAGGTAGGGTCTGGCTGCCCCACAGGACATGGGTGATGCCTCTCCCTGCACTCATCATGACCTGACAGAGCACAGGGACTGCAGGTGAGAATTAAATACCTGGAATAGTGGGAGAACTGGCAGCAATCCTGACTTTTTGCCAACTCATGGCACCGTGAGGAGTGACAGGTTCTGGGAGAGGCTGTTCCACAGACAGGGCTTTGTAACACTTCATGTTACAAAAGACTCCAAGTTTAACAGGAGTCTATACAGCATTATTCAGCAACCTTCCATTATTTAAAGAATTACAAACCTCCCATTTTCTGATCTATATAAAGTAAAGGGCGTAACACTGGAGAAGGTGAGTGTGCCAAGAGTTCTCCCTCCTACCTGTGATATTTTTATCAGAAATGTCTCTAAAAATACTTCTTAAAGAAAGTCTCTTATGCAAGAACTTAGACAGCTGAGGACTCCAGAAGTGCAGTCTAGTTCCATCAAAAGAAACTCCACCACCAGGGATGGTTTCACCTCTGGTAACTAAAAGAATAAATTGCACAATCCCAGGGACCAACCTGATGAGAAGGGCTCATGGGCCTGGAAGCTGCATGGTGGGACAGCTCTGAAGAGGAAAGTACAGGGCTAAGTACTCCTGCTGAGAGGGTTATTCAGCCCGGAGAAAGCTCCAGGGAGACCTCAGAGCTCCTTCCAGTGCCTAAAGGGGCTCCAAGAGAGCTGGAGAGGAACTGGGGACAAGGAATGGAGTGACAGGGTGGGGGAATGGCCTTGAGCTGAAGGAGAGTACAGTTAGATGGACAATTTTTTCCCTGGCAGGGTGGGCAGGCCCTGGCACAGGTGCCCAGAGCAGCTGTGGCTGCCCCTGGATCCCTGGCAGTGCTTAAGGCCAGGTGGACAGGGCTGGGAGCAGCCTGGGACAGTGGGAGGTGTCCCTGGCTTGGCTGGGGTGGCACTGGATGGGCTTTGACGTCTGTTTTCCAATCCAAACCCTCCTGTGATTCTCTGAAGTCCCAAGAGCAGAAAGAACATATTTCCTGCCTCCCTGATCCCAGTTTCCTTCCTGACTAATGCTGAATGAAGGTGTGAAAAGGAGATGGGGTCCCCCACTAGCTGGGGGTCTCAGGTGAGCCCACAGCACAGCCAGGCACTGAGCAGAGCCCAGCCCAGCCCCAGCTCAGGCCGGCCTCTGTGTGCCCCGTTCCAAACCAAGCAGGAAGGAGACAACTGGAACTTGTCCACTGTAAAACTCCTCCAGTCATATCCCATAAAAATACCTGAGTGCCCACCTATGGACACCATTCCCTTCTGGGAGCTGCCACCTCAAACTTCCAGGCCATTTAACACCTAAATACTCCTCAGTTCCAAGCCCTCTGATGATTTAACCACATCCTTACTGCCAGAATTGGCAGCACAAAAGATGGCCACCAAAAAGCCACCAGCATCACTTTGATCTTCATTCACGCAGCAGCAAAGGAGAATCAGTTCTACCCTTCCTTCCTGGGAGGATGATCTCCAGTGTTCCTCTAGCAGCCAAAATACAGCATGGATTTTGCAAGGGGAGCAAGCCTGGAATCATAGGATCACAGACTGGTTTGGCTTGGGGACTTTAAAGCCCACCCATGGCAGGGACACCTCCCACTGTCCCAGGCTGCTCCCAGCCCTGTCCAGCCTGCCCTTGGGCACTGCCAGGGACCCAGGGGCAGCCACAGCTGCTCTGGGCACCTGTGGGCCCTTCTCAGGGCCTCCCCACTCAGGATTTTGGGCAGTTGCAACTGAGAGTTGTAGCTGAACTCAGCTCTCCCTGTCTCCTCAGGGCTTGCACAGAACACAGGGAGCCTCCACACACCAGCCCCTGATTTCAAGCAGAATCTAAAGCCCTAAAGCCTGGTTCTGCTGCAGGGACACCAGCACAGAGCTCTCTGGACACTCTGGGCTGAGCAAACCCAGTGGCAGAGAGGTCTCAGTGGAGCACCCAGCACAGGAACAGCTTCTCACTAGGCAGGGCTGGCTGATCCAAACTCGAGATGTTCCTGTCCGAGAGTTTCTCTGTTAACCCCTAAAATTCACACACAAATATGCTGTGAATGCTCCAAAAAGGACAGAGGAACTCAGGGGAGGACTGAGCTTATCCTGCATTGATGAGCACAGCTGCATCCAGAACCAGAGCAAACAGCATCTCCCACATACCAAAGGTGATGGCAAACAATTAAACCAACTTAATGATGGCAGTGGCTCAGAGGACACAGCAAAATAGCCACAGAAATGTTAACAATGCTGTCATCACCACCAGAACCAGTTAAGCAGAAGCAGTGACATTGGGAAAGGTGCAGAAATGAAGGAATTCTAATTCCAGCAATGGGCTGGGGTGCAGTGAGGAGTCTGGAGAGTCACTTCTCCCCCACATCCCCCATCCAGACCTGCAGGTAGAACAAAAACTGGAGCTTTAAGCCTCCACCCAATGCCCAAGAGATCCAAGTGTCTTGTCCACACTGTGCCAAATGGTGTTTCTAGGTCTGAAAACACTGAATGCACAATCCACAGGAAGAAATCCCATCATCTCATCTCAGGAAGCTGGGAATGTTCCTGTTTATGGCACTGCCTTGCCCCATGTTGTAAAATACCCAGCATGAATCATTTGGCACTGCTGCTGTTTTTCTAGAAGGCCTAAACACGGGGCTTTTTCCTCTCACTTTTGAGTCTTTAATTCAATATCAAGGTGGGAAATGAATATTTTTGCATTTTACTTAAATGCCAGAAAAACATTTGCTGCTTTTCTAGCAGGAATGAGTCACTTTGGCTCCAATAAGGTGCTTTTCCAAAGCTTTTTAGCAGCACTGTCACCTTGCTAATGCTCTAAAGCTAAACACAAAACATTGTCTGCTGGGATCCCCCAGACTTTATAAACACTGCAGAAGAACCAACACATCCAGCCCTGCAGGAGCTGGAAACCTCAGAGCTAAATACAATCTCCAAGCCCAGGGAGAAGCATTAAAGCCAGGAAAACCTTCACTTCTGGAGAGGTTATACTTTCCAAACTCCTTGAATTTGGTAGATTTGGGACAGTTTTGCAAATATGCCTGTGATGTTCAAAATCTACCCCTCGTGACACACACTGTGCTGTGTAAACCATTTGTCTTCTCTCACAGGTAACCAGAAACCAGCAGCCAAGGGGTAAACGCCTTCAAAACTGCAGATTTCATCTGCCCTCAAACGCCCTTGCCCATGCTGGAGCACAGGGAAGGGCAGGGAAAGCAGCTCCCACCTCACAGGACAGATGTAACTTCTGAATTACAGCCACAACTCTGGAGCTCCTCAGCTGAGGCATCAAGACAGGCTGACAGAAATTAGGGGTGGGTGAATGGTGTCCCCATCCTGCTCTGCTCATCCCCCACCCCAAAGCCCAGCTGGCCATTCTGGGAGCCCTCCCCAGCTGCCTCCTCCAAGCCTGGCCTGCAGAGTGCTCTCCCACATGGGGAAAGAATTCCTAATCCTCATCACCCATCCACCAACTCCTGTCTGGGCTGAGATCCCCAGGCAGCCCCAGCTGCTCCCTGTCCCATCCCAAACAGGTACCAAGGCTTCTCCTCGGGTTCATCTGCACTTTCCCACAGAGGTAAATGAGGACCAAGAGTTTCAGTGTGGATCCAGGGACATGAGGCTGCTCCAGGTGCTGAAAGCCACCAGCAGCTGCTGTCCAAGGAGTTCCTGGCCTGCTGGAACCAAAGGCCACACCACGCCTTTGGGAGGTGATGGCTGCAAAGTCTCCAGCCCCAAGTCAGCAGGGCCTGGAGACACCCTTCCCACTGGAGTGGGAGAAACACTTCCACCAGACACAGAATACAGAACCATGGAATCAGAGGGGTTGGGAAGGACCTTAAAGATCATCTCATTCCACCCCCTGCCAGGAGCAGGGACACCTCCCACCAGACCTGGGTGCTCAGAGCTCCATCCAGCCTGGCTCTGAACACCTCCAGGGATGGGGAACCCCAACTCCTCCCCACACAAAAGCACAGCCAGGCAGCAGCTCCGTACAAACCAGGGTCTGCCCCAAGCTCTGCCCTCTGCACGGACGGGTGCAGGATCCTGCAGGGACAGAACCCTGCCCACCCCTGGGAATTATTTCTGTTTGCCCCCACAGCAGTGACCTGTGCCAGTGCCACCCCCACACCAGGGGTGACCTGTGCCAGTGCCACCCCCACACCATCAGTGACCTGTGCCAGTGCCACCCCCACACCATCAGTGACCTGTGCCAGTGCCACCCCCACACCAG
>VWYI01044199.1:171038-237536 GCA_013399455.1 Anthoscopus minutus
CTGCAGGGCACCCCCACACCAGCAGTGACCTGTGCCAGTGCCACCCCCACACCAGGGGTCACCTGTGCCAGTGCCACCCCCACACCAGGGGTGACCTGTGCCAGTGCCACCCCCACACCAGGGGTCACCTGTGCCAGTGCCACCCCCACACCAGCAGTGACCTGTGCCAGTCTCTGCCCTGCAGTTGCCATCATTGCACAGGGGCTGTGTCCATGTGCGTGTCCCCCCAGCCCAGCCCCTCTGCATGGGGGGCCAAGCTCCATACGTTAACAGCCCCCTTGGGACGAAGCCTGGGAGTTTCTTAATTAAATCCAAGTGAAAGGCAGCCCACAAGATCCCACTTCCATCCCGGGAGTGGTTCTGTCTGGACTTCAAACGCCCGGAGCGCTGCCCAGCAGCCCGGCCTCAATAGCTGCTCCGGGATTTTCCTGCTGTGAATGGGAATGCCCGGCCTTCTCCCGGCCTCTTCAGCCTCCTCTCATTTCCCTGCAGTTTTAGACGTGTCTCTGGGACAGAAAGGAGGGAACAAAGGGGCTTCTTGTGTGTCAGGAGCCCTTGGAGGGGCTGTGTTTCAGTCCACCCTTCTCCAAAGCAGGCCAGTGTCTGGAGAGCTCTTTAGGAGTTTTCGTCTCATTAACATTTCCATGAGGGATCAAAGAATATATTAAAAAATATCTAAGTACAATTCCTGCTACAGAACAGGAATATATAAAAAACCCTGCTCAGATGCCTTTCCCTGATCCTTGACATTATTGTTGGATAACTGTCTCCTCAGGAACCTAGCTTTTATTCCCACTGGAAGTCTCAGCACATCCATCCCACCAAGCCCCCACTCCCCTGCCCTTTTTCTACGGCCAGGGCTGAGTTGCCCCATGTTCTTCCCAAAGAAATCCCAACTCTTCCCTGGCAGTAAGTCACCAGGAGCAGGAATTAGTGTTGCCCCTGGGAGCAGCTGCTGGGGTGGGCTGGGAGCTGGGATGAATACTAAGGAAGCTCTGAGGCATCATGGGGGGACAGGATAGGATTTCTCCTGGGAGGAAGCAAATCAGGGAGATCTGTGTGCCCCAGATGAGCCTTTTCCTTCCTCCTCCTCGGGCATCCCTGCCTGTGTGGGAGCTGCCACACCTGGAGCTGTGTCCTGGCCCCTCTGCAGGACCCACAGCCGGCCCCATCCCCGATTCCTGCCAGGCTCATTAGGAATGCCCAGCAACACCCCGCAGACAAAGCCACGGCAAACAAAGTGTGGGGAGAAGGGGGAAGAGGGGGGGAGAGGGGATTTTTTTTTCCCCTTTTTTCCAAAGAAAGGAGTGCAGAGGAATTCCTCATTCACTGATCTGTAGAATACATTAATATCCCAAGTGTTGGCACAGCCTCCCGTGCTCGGGGGACCAACAATGCGAGCAATGACTCCGAGTCTGGGATCTTCAAATAAACCACCCCTGCTGTCATGGCCACCAGGAAAGAGAATAACAGCAATATTAGCTGACCTTCATTTTGTTGTTTCCCCAGACCTGACTGCTAGACCTCTGTTTGCCTGTTACTAGGATTTCTTGGCTGAAAAATGTGAGCATTTCCTAGACGATAAAGAGGCAGTTTATTAGGTAAATAAACCAGGCCCTAAGCAGCCTCTGCTGCTTGATAATGAGGAGGGAAGGGAAGGCCCAGACCTCCCTGCACCACCTAAAATAACCCCAATCAAGGCTCTCTAACTACCACCACACGCATATTTTTCAACAGACAGTTAATGAACAAGAGAAGGTCATTCCAGCCCAGCCAACTTGTGCTCAAAACCATTTGCTGAGAAAACTATAGGCCATAAAAATCCCAGCAGGCATTGTCTGTATCCTATAAAACTCTGTGGAAGCAGATAGAAGTTTAAAAGAAGTGTATTCTTTCAGGCTTCTGACAAAAGAAAGCATGGAGGGGAAGATGTTTACAGAGGAGGGGTGGGAAGGGGAGGCTGGGGACAGCCCGCACCATTCCCTGCTTCCCTCAGCCCCAGCAGCCACAGTGACAAACATCATTAATTATCAGGCACACAACAACCCAAGGGTGAGGTGCAAGCCCACAGCACCTCCATCAAAAGGCTGCTGCAAATTAGAGGCAAGTTTTCCAAGTTTTCCCAATGCAGCTCAGAGATAAATGCAATAACCAGACAGATTCAGAAAGCATGGCTTGGAAAATGAAGTTTCCACTGAAACAGAGCTAGTGGTACTGTTTTCCTTGCCAAAAAAGCAATGTTCTGGTGCAGGTTTTTTGAGTATTTAGAAGGTAAGTGTTACACAGGAGCTACTCTGTGTCACAATCCATCTGGGGATGTGGTACAACACAACCTCAATGCAACCAGTGCCCCACGAGTCACAACCTCACAGCCACGGAGCCCAGAACCCACCAGAATGTCACACCAAAGCCACTGGCACCAGCTGATCATTCTGCAGCAGAAACAAGCCCCTTCCCTCCCCAGCCCACATTTCTGAAGCAGACAGGCTGCATATTCCAGCAGCCAATCCCACTGAGGAGGGCATTCCTGCCACCAGCATCCAGCTGGCTTTGCAGTCAGGTGTGACATTCCAGCTCTGCTCTCCCCAGGAAGGTGTGGAAGTCACTGCAAACAGCAGCTCCAGGGATGGCCCAGCAGCTTCAGCATGAGCCCTGTGTGACACCCAGCACCTCTGTGTGACACTGCGCAGAGGATGCAGAGCCCACCTGGAGCCTGGGCAAGCAGACAGGTAGCTCAGGTGACAGGGACATAGAAGGGGTCTCACCCAGAGCTGCACTCACACCTGTGCCACCTGCAGCACTGTGAGCCCAAAGCCACGGGGTGGAATCTGCATAAACAACCTGTATGTAAGCACGGACCCCTGCCCCAAGTCCAGGCACTGGAAGGGGCTCTGAGCTCTCCCTGGAGGCTTCTCCTCTCCAGGTGAACACCCCCAGCTCTCCCAGGCCGTTCTCTGACCATTTCACCTCTGGGCTCTCTCCAGCAGCTCCACATCCCTCTGCTGTTGTTCCCCAGGGCTGGGGCAGCTCTGCAGGTGGGGGTCTCACCTGAGCACAGGGGCAGAATCCCCCTCCCCTCCATGCTGGGGGTCAGCCCTGGGGGCCAGGGAATGTTCAGTTTCTCATCACCAACACCCCAAGTCCTCCCCAGGGCTGCTCCTGACCCATCCCCACCCAGGCTGTTTTGGGATCGCTCTGACCCCTGTGCAGGACCCTGCACTTGAACCTCCTGAGGGTCACAGGGACCCCCCAATCTCTGTGGGGCTGTTCCCACCTGAGCCTCACATGCCACCCATCCCACAGTGTTCCCTGAACAGTGACACTGCCCTGCAGCCATGGCTCACAGATCCCTCATCCTTGCCCAAAACACAACCACCAGTCCCAGAGGTGGGATGAACACAGCTTTGCTGACACTCTGCTGGAAGCAGGACTCCAGTGTTTGACTCTTGGGCTTGAATGCTACACAAAAATCTTGATTCTCATTTTAAGTCAGCATATTTTCTAAAGCAACACCAGAAATGCCCCCCTGCCCCCAGACCTGACAAACCCCCTTCAAGGGCAAGGCTTTCCTACTGCTCTTCCCATGTCCCTGGGGACACTTTTCTCCCAGCCCACTGGCACAAGAGCAGGAGTCCTACTGCACTTCTGCAAAACAAGAAATGCTTGAGATCCCAGCCCCAGTTGATTTATATCCCTGGATTCTGGTGGGATCAGCATCCTCCATGCATCTCACAAAGCCCTGAAGAGACAACATAACCACTTGTCCCTAGCAAAATAATTTCTCCACTGACCACATCCTCTGTGCATTGTTGTGTCCCTGCAGTGCCCGGGGCTTGGGAAGCAGAATTCCAGATGCTGGACCCTCGCTCTGCCCAGGCTCAGCACAGCTCTGGCTCGGGGTGGCTTCAGGGTAACACAACCAAGAGAGGCTGCAAAAGGCTCAGCATTTGAGGGCTAAAGATTAAGGCAGAATTTCAATCTGCAGGAATTATTACAAATGTTTAACTCAGATGATTTCCCTCTTAATTTAGGTTTTAATGTGGCACGAAATCCCCGAGCCTGAACACCGTTATATTTCAGCTCCAGATCAGAGAGAGCAATTATTTTGCCATTGAGCATATTAGAAAAGAAAAGGCAGAAGGAGGCAAGTTTGAGCCTCTTTGGTAATGTACAAATTAACACATTTCATCACCGTTTTCAGAAATATAAATTAATGATTTAATTCTGCAACATGTATCCTTGGAAACCAAGCTGTAAGCAGTCACCCTTGGATGTTTCACACAATTCCATTTTTTTCAATATTGAAACAAAAATAATTGCTTGGCCTTTTGCAGAGATGGGCAGCTTGGGTGAGCAGGGTGCCAGGGGCTTATTTTACCACCAGATTTGTAGGATCCCACTACTAGGGTTGACAACAGCTGCTCTAAATCTCCTGATAGGTATGAACAGGCACTGGTGAAGTTCAGGCTGTTTGAACAGCTGCATATGCAAATGTAATTAAGAAGATCTCTACTGCCTTTTGCTCCCCCTCTCCCCTCACCCTGTCTCCTGATGGAGAGGGGTGGCATTTCACTGCTCCAGGCTTCAAATTCTGCCTGATTTACATCTCACAGCCCAGTCCCAGAAATGCCACTCTTGGGGTGTCCTTAAAACCAGGGCTGAGCTGCTGAACACGGGATTATTCTGTAACCTCTTGGGAAGCAGCCCCTGGGCAGCATGCCCCAGGAAAGGGACTTCTCCCCACCTGCTTTTACACATTTGTGGCTGCCCTTCAGCCTGGGTTTGTCCCACTGCTGCTGTGCAGCCTGGATGAACCATTTCACTCCTGCCTCTGGCTGCCACCACCACCCAGGGATCAGGGAGGTGCTCTTGGGTCACCACAGATGGAAAAAGGCACATGGGAAGGGGTTGGGGACAGAGTGGCTGCAGAGTGCTTGGTGGGAAAGGCCCTGGGTGCTGTGGCTGTGGTTGGACATGAGCCCAGGGGTGCCCAGGTGGGCAAGAGGCCAGTGGGGCCTGGGTTGTCCCTGTGGCCACAGCCCCAGGGCAGTGCTTGTCCCCTGTGCTGGCACTGCTGGAGCACCTCCAGTCCTGGGGTCAGGTTTGTGCCCCTGATGACAAAAAGGACATGGAGGGGTTGGAGCACCAGGAGCAGCTGAGGGAGCTGGGAAAGGGGCTCAGCCTGGAGCAAAGGAGGCTCAGGGGGAACTTCTGGCTCTGCACAGCTCCTGCCAGGAGGGGACAGCCGGGGGGATTGGGCTCTGCTCCCAGGGAACAGGGACAGGAACAGAGGGAACGGCCTCAGGCTGGGCCAGGGCAGGCTCAGAGTGGGCAGCAGCAGGAATTTCCCCATGGAAAGGGAGTTCAGGCCTTGGGAATGGCCAGGGAGGTTTGGAGTGCCCAGCCCTGGAAGTGTTCAAAAAACGTGTGGATGTGGCAATTGAGGACATGGATTAGTGGTGATGCTGGGGTGACAACTGGACTTGATCTCAGAGGCCTTTTCCAGCCTGGTGACTCTGTGATTCCCTGATTTTAAATGACCACTGGCTGAATCCACTGAGCCAGGGCTTGGTGGGAGCATGGAAAAGGCTGTGGCGGCTCTGGAGGGTCTCAGTGCCCCAGGATGAACCCTCATTAAATGAAATGAGCTGGTTAATGAAGGCAGGACTGATGCACCCAGGCCCTTCCCTTCAAAACGAGCCTTAGCCAGGACATGTATCCCAAAATTAGGGATCCCTGCAGAACCAGAGGGGAACTGCAGCACCCACACAACTGCCACCCACAAAATGCAAGGAAGAAACAGCTGTGAGCAACTCCAGGCCTGTCTGACCAACCTGGGCAGAATGGAGGCTAATTAGAACTAATTAGAACAGGCAACCGAAAAGTAAAGAGGGTAGAAAACACTGGGAGTGCACTGAGGGGAAATCAGAGCACACAGAGCTAACCAGGTGAGCTGGTCAGATAATGAATTTTCTAGACAAAGGAAGTGAGACAGATCCTACCCACACAGACTTCAGCAAAGTGATACAGCCCCATGTGGGAAATGCTGAAATGAAAAACTGGGGATTAGCAGAACTGGAAGGGCAGGAAACTGGTGAAAGGGGAAGCAGCGTTGAAAGAAGGATCAGAATGGATGGAGGTCACCAGTAGAGCTCCTCCAGGAATGGCCAGCAGGCTGATCTTATAAAATACTTTTATTAATGACCTTGGCACAAGAAGTAAGCGTGCTAATGAAATCTGCTGCTGACACAAAGCTGGAAAGCAGCACCAGCACACAGGAAAGCTGGGACTGGACAGGGGGAAAAAATGGGTAACTGTGAAAATGAATGGAGGAAGGTTGAAATTCCATGGGGTGGGAGAGGAAGCCACGCACTGGGGATAAACAATAGTTTTTGCTGTGAGCTGGAAAGAAAACAAACTTGAGTGGAAAATGTTCAAGAGTGAGAAAGACCCAAGCAAACAGCTCAAAACCAAAATGAATGAGGCACCAGCATGCTGGACTTGCAGTATTTCCAACAGCCAGAGAAGTGCTGGAGCTGCTGGACAAACCAGGTTGTAGGGTTTACAGAAACCCAGAATTGTGAGAAGGCTCCAGGGATGCTGCACTTGGTTCCTGTGGTTAAATACACAAAAGGTTTAAGTAGGAAGTGTAAAAAAACACTTTGCAGAAAACAGATTAATTTAGGAGATTAAAATGTAAAGACACTTGTTCAGCTCTGCAAAACAAAAGCTGGGAGGGCACAGAGATCTCTTGGACACACACATTTGAGGGAATAAATAAAAAAGAGGAATGAACTATTCAGGACAGCAGAACAAGGACTGCACGTGGGCATCATGAAGCACCCCTGACAAGTCCAGGCTGGAAATAAGTTTATGACCATTTCAGCCTCCCAATAGGAGTAATGGGGGGGAAAAAACAAGCTTGTTCTCAGAAATTTATCTTGAAGGGATCCTCTGACCCAGAAGGTCCCATCTTTTCCTGCTCAACACACACACAGCTGACAGCACCAGGACATGCTGTGCTTCCCACCTGGAAGGGGGGACATAAAGCAAATCCAAACCACCTTTTTTCACCAAAAAAAAAAATCCTGTTTATGACTGCTTAGGTCCATCCTCTGAATCCATTCCAACAGCTCAGCAAGAGCAAATATTTGAGAAGTGAATATAGTGAGTGTGAGGAGGAGGAAGAGGAGGCAGAGCAAGGCCATGAGCTGGCTGGGGGACACAAGGGCACTGCAGGAGTGAGCACCAGGCTGGGGGCACTGCCACCAGCACGGGCCTCATCCCAGGAAATACAGAGGTAGCCAGGCCAAGAAATCTCATCCCATCAAAGGCTGGACAGGTGACTCAGAGCAGCGCAGTTGTCAGGGCAGCACTGGGGAGGAATATCAGTGTAACTTCTCCAAGAGTCAGATTGCAGGAAAGGCTGATTTCATGGCAACTGAAGCAGCTCCTCCTCTCCACTGAGAAAAAACAAATGGATGAGGACTTGCTCATCTAAACACACAGGACACGTCAGAGGAACAAACCTGAGCAACTGCCATCGTAATTTATAAAACAAATTAAATCCATGGCAAAAATAAGCAAAACTTAGAACAGAGAGATCACAGAACCTGGCAGAAAAAGGCTCCAGCCTGCATGAATCATTATTTTCTGGAGGAAACATATCATCCAAGCTACCCTGTTTTAAAATAAACCAAACCTTCCAAAAACTCCAATTAATGGGTTTAGCAAAGCTCTGTTTTTAATTCAGGTGTTTTGGTAAGATTAAAAAAAAACCCCACCTGGTACAGATTAATTTGATGTAGTTTACACCCTGCTTTTGGCAACCCCAACCCTCCCTGAGCAGGAAGCAAAGGGGAGCTCAGAGGCTCTACCTGGGGCTCAGGGAGGTGATTGGATTGCATTGCCATCTTGTGGAACAGGAGGAAACCAGGGACAGGGGAGAAGTGCTCGGGCACCTGTGTGCAGGGGGGTGTTGGTCTCCAGCACACAGAAGGGGATTTGCTGTGGCTGTTCCTCGTTCTCCTCATTTATCTGAAAGGGCAGAAGGATGCACACACGGAGAACATGGTGTGCTGCCCTCAGGCTGCTTGGAAGGGGATGGACACAGACTCATCTATCAGAAATAAAAGCTCCCTCTTTTTTGTTTTGCTTGTTTTTACTGTGACAAAGTCATGATTTGCTGTGCTGCTTCCCCAGGAAACACAGGCAGCTCTTCTTGCTGGCTACAGTAGAACACCAGAGTGGAACCAGCAATGCCCAGGTCCCTCCCCAGTTCATGGTCTGGTTCAGCAGGACCTGAAGAGCATTTCTGACTCCACACATGGCACAGCTCAGATGCAACCACCTCTGCACAGGTCACATCTGCCCACAGGGCTTCCAGCTGTGGCCTCAGCTACTAAAATCCCCTTGTCTGCTCCAGACAAACACTTGAGGGTGTTCTTATCACAGCCAAAGCCTCTCTGCAGGGAGCTCCCTGCTTGTGTCTTTAGGGAAAACAACCAAACAAAATTCCCACTACTAAACTCAAGGATGTGGGGAAAGTTACCCAAAAGCACCAAACCCCTGTTTCCAGCCAGGCTGGGAGCAATTCCAATCCCCAGGAGTGGCCCACAGACTGAAGGAATGGCTCCTGTGGGGACAGGGAGAGGGTGGCTCTGGGGGCTGGGGTTAAACCATGACACCCCCCAGCATCTCAGCATTAATTATGCTTCAATTTATTTGCAAAATTTTCAATGCAGTTCCTTAAGAGGATGTTCTGAGGGTTAAAGTTTCTAAGAAAAAAAGTTATTGAGAAAGGGTTAGTGAGTGTTACTCTGCAGAAAGCCCTAAAGGAGCCCAAACTGGAAGAGAGAGGACAAACCAAGCCAAGAGCGCCAGTGGTGAGGCTGAAAAGTCAGGAATCGTGCATGCAGCCATTCCTGGAGCAAAGCTGGTACAGGCAGCCTGACACTTGACTGATGATCTGTGTGAACACTCTGGTGAAAGCTCAATGCAAACCTCTGAAATCTAAACAACTTATATGTCCCAGCACCCCTCCTAATGCCCAGCACTCACTGGGAAGGGATGAAACAATGCCAGGCAGTGTACAAACATTTGCCTGCGGATGACTGATGATTTTCAACAACAATTTCATAAATGCAGCAGGCTGGAGTCTATCCTGTGGTTATTCTTCTGCTGCAATCCCTGGGAGTTCCCAGTGCCACCAGTGTGGGGCTGCCTGAGGCCACCAAGAGAACCAGGACAGCCTTCCCTGGGCATGGCAGGCGCTGGCCCTGTCAGCAGCTCTCAGGCCAGTGAGAAAAATGGCACTGAAAATAAACTGTGAATGAAACAACCCTCCCAGGATAACCTGAGGGGTTGTGCCAGGCTCAGGATGGGCAGAGGCAGCTCCTGGGCCAGGCAGGTAATGCCAATCCCAGCACTGGGAACAGCCCCCACAGCTGGAAATGAGGTTTGCATGAGAGGGAGATGTTGAAATATTGATTAAAGTTTGGTTTCATCAGCAATTCTTTGATTTTATGATTATACTGGCTGCTAACAAAGACACACCCATTAATGCATTACATTCCTGCTTGTAAAACAGGGATTATTCCATTATTCCAGCCAGTGTGCTCTGCTTGTATCCACAGCCCGTGGCTCCAGCACAGGCACTCATCAGGAAAATAAAAAGACATTATGATTTCAAAAAAGAGGGAAAAACACATTAACAGCCACATGCTGGAACAGACTGGAGACTGGGCCTGAGCAAGGATGGGGTGAGCAAGGGGGAAGGCTGAGCACCTCACCCTGCTTTAATCCAAAGACACCAAACCCCAAGAGTTACTGAACTGTATCCATTTAAATGACAAAAAAGGCACTCTGACAGAGTCCCCTGGCAGGTGCCAGTTTTCCTGCTGCTTGGCCTCATTCCACAGATAATCTTACCTACAGGGAGGGTATTTCTCATCCCAACACAGCAGTTCATTCCAGTGCCAGGGATAAGGGTGGAAAAGGGATGGGAGGAATGCTGTTAAAGCCCCCATGTCCTCAGCATTATTGCTCCGAAGCTCACGCCTGGGCAGGAGGAAGCAGCAATCTGAGGCAATATGGTGTTTACTTATGCCCAAATTGTTATGCAAACACAGGAAGACCTATGGGAGCAGAGGGAACAGGCACCAGAGGCAGCACTTCTCACCAAAGCAAAATGTTTTTCAATGTGCAAAGGGTGAGAGAGGTCACCCCCAAGGAATCCAGCCCAGGATCCTCCCAGCCTTCGATTCTCCCACCCTCCTCCTCCTCCTCTGAAATTCCCCAGGCAGCCAGGATGGGCTTCCCAGGTTAAAGAGACAGCCTCATTATACAGCAACGTGTCTGGGGCTGCACTTGCATGAGGAACCTAAAAGTGGGGAGAAATCCCTCCTGGATGCCACAGGAGTGACTCCCTGCCCGCCCTCGTATCGAGCTGAGCTGCCCCAGACTCGTGACGAAAATGAAGCCACAGGAATTAAGGGGAGACTCCAAAGGCACACAGGGGTACTCAGCATCATTCAAGTGCACTTAGTTTTAAATTAAATCCATCTTGCATCAACATTCAAGATCTAAAATAAAAGAGTCAGTCATGAACTCTGCAGTCACGCCTTTAATTCCATCTGCAGTTGGTATGAGAGAACTCGGAGACAAATGACTCTGACAAGTCAACTTTAACCTCCAGAAGAAGCCACAGGTTTTCATCAACCTACATCAACCAAGCCTTCAAAACGTTATCACTGCTGGAGAACCAAATAAATCCCTGGAATTGTGAGTGCTGGAAAGGTGCTTCATTGCCAGTCTAAGCTGGGGAGCTTCTGCAGCCAGAGCCTCACTCTGAGAAAGAACTCTCCCACCAGCCACAAACAGGTTGTGACCACACCAGCCCATGGCCTTCTCTTTACTGAACTACATAAACCAAACTTCAGCAACTTCTGACTGTAAGTCAAATTTCTGTAGAGCACTGTGAGTATTCTAGCTCGATAAAAACCACAGACACCAGAACTAGACATGCTCCTTCCAGAACTGAACTGCCACCACCTTCCCAGGGACTTATCCCTCATAAAGACATTTTCTGCCATCATCCACAGCATCCTCTCCTGGTCAGTGCTACCAACCCTCAGCTCTTCATCCAAACCTGCCTGGGATTATCACCTCTCCTTGGCTCTCTGGAGAGGGAGGCCAGTTTAGCTTTAGCAGCTTGCACATCACTTCAGGAGTCACCAGGAAGGATTTCATGCCTGGCAGGCTCTGAGTGCCGCTGGGTTAAGAGCTCGTTCCTGCAGGACACCCCCAGGAACGCCCCTGCGGCCTCGCTCCCCGCTGTGCCAGCTTTGTGAGAGCTGGTAGCAAGTTTGTGTAAAGCTAATTAACATGCACCGCTCTAATTTCAACCCATTTCACACAATCAGGATATTGTGCAACGCTGGAGTCAAACAGCTCAAGGAAAAGAACTGCACCAGTGCTTCAGCACAGCCAGTCAAACCTGCTGGAGATGTTTGGCATGCTGGGGTTTGTGCTTTTGAAAGAAGCTGTCCTGGGGGCGGGGGGGAGCGCATTGCACGGCAATTAGCAACAGTTAATAAGTGCACATCATCAGTTAAGAGCTGCCCTGGCATCGAGTGATTTGTGCTGGAGCTGTTTCCTACCACAGGACGTTGATTTCTTGTCCACCATCTTCACGTGCCGTGTCTGGTTGCGCAGCCGGCCGTCCGTGCTCTCCACCAGGTTCGTGAGGTCATCGATGATCTCTGGGGAAAGAGGAACAGGGACATTAAATCTGAGCCCACTGCACCTCTGCTCAACCACCCTCCTGCTGAAAGCTCCAGAATGGGAAGCAGCTGCATCCTGCAGCGGGACAGAGCGGTGCTCACATCACTGAAAGGTGCAAATCCTGGGAGATCCCACACTCAGATCCAGGGCAGTGCTCCAGTGCGGGAGTGGAGGAGAAAGTACAGCCTGAAGTGGAGGAAAAAATACAGCCTGAAACAGCAGCACCAGTCTGGGAGGTATGGCAGTACAGGATGAGGGCAGCCACAAAGCTGAATTTCCTCATTGAGCCCAAGTGAGGGAATTAGTGCCTACGGTATTGGAAATCTGGAATTTCAGTCCTTGGAACAGCATCTCAACACTTGGTCACAACATCAGCACTAAACCACATCCACCATCTTCATAAAGGCTTCTAAAAGCACTGACTGCAGTCCTGACCACGCAACCACTGAGGTCACAAAGTCCTGCCTTGGTTCCCTCCTGGAGCTGTGGGTCTGGCAGCTCTCCCTGCAGCCCAAAAGGTCCTCTGGGAAAAGGAAAGTGGGCAGAGTTTCCCCTACATTGAGTTTTAAGAGAGGAGAAAAGAAAACTTCAAGCCAAGCCACCCTCAACCTCCTGTAACTGATGGCTTTAATTTTGTCATGGAAAGCAGAGCTGGTACAAGGCTTACACTGAGAGTGGTTGATGGGATGGTTGAAAACTGAAAGCCACATTCAGGCACTAAATTTCCCTCTCACTGCCTGTTACGCTCTAATTTCCCTGGAACACTCAGCCAGTGCTTCTGGTGTCTGAACACACCATGTCTGGATGCCCTTGGCCCTGCAGGTAGGAAAGGCTCCCTTTGTGCATGACAGATCAGCAGAGGACAGCAGCCAAGCCCTGAGTGCTGCTGCACAGCCTCTTGCTCTGCTTCCAGCACCCTCCCCACTACTGATCCCTGCCTGCCTTTGAGCCAGGCTTGGGGACAGTGGCTGTGTCCTCAGCTCCTCTCCAACCCAGCAGGTCCTGGCACTGCAGCTCTGCCCTGAGGAGACCCTGGGTTCAATGGCCCTTAAGCAACATGAGCAAAGTCAGAGCAAACAGCATCCAGTTAGCAAGACAAAGTGATATCCTGCCCAAATTTATGGATCATAACCTTTTACAGATTATGGTAGAGGGTTAAAGAACATTTAAAGAACACAATTCCTAACAAAAGGACAAGGTTCTTATTTTTAAGCCTTTATTGTTTTGACTGTACTCCTTCAAACTAAAGAGTTCCCAAATGTCTCTAAAAAGGAAAAAGGGGATGACAGGGAAGAGGGCATTCCTTGTACCTCCCAAACTTCCCTGTGACACAAGGAGCCCTTGTCCTTACAAAAGTAGTGCCAGTGTGTCACATCAGCTCTTGCAGCTTCCCTGCTGCAATTGAATTGGAATGGTTTCTGCAGGAATTGAATGGGAATGGTTTTCTCCACTACTCACCTTCCCAGAGCAGATCACAGAAACTCCTGAGCTGGAAGGGACCCCCAGGATCACCCAGAGCAGCTCCTGTTCCTGCCCAGACCCCCAACAACCCCACCCTGGCACCTCTGGCAGCTTTGGGGCTGGGACCATTCCCTGGGGAGCCTGGGCAGTGCCAGCACCTCTGGGGGAAGAACCTTGCCCTAAATCCAACCTAAACCTCCCCAGACACAGCTCCAGCTGTTCCCTCAGGTCCCAGATGTTCATTATGGAGGGTGTTTATGTTCTCAGTCTTATCAAGGAACAAGCACTGTATCAAATACAGATAAAACCAGTCTGATGGTACACAGAGATAACAAAAGCCACATAAAATTATCAAAGTTCTGCAGGCACAAAGGAAATGTCCAAGGCACATGGAGCACGGAGGTTTTGCTCTCCCAGAGGGCTGAGACATTTAAGCATCATCCTTGCAGTGCATGTTTCCATCTGCTCCACAACACTCTGTCATCTCCAGTGAACCCCTATGTAAAATGATATCAGCATCTAAAAAACCCTGTACTTTGAAAATGTACAGCTTTCCTAAAACATGAGCTCCTGATTCATGTCCTGCAGCCCAAACCATCCCTGAATCCCCACAAAGGGAGGGCAGAGGGCAAACAACAACCACTTCCCTATGTTTTATCCTCTCCATCCACCCTACCAACATTTCATTCCAGACACAAACCCTCCATATACCTAAAGTTGTTTGCAATACTTAAAATTATTATTCATCAATATTATTACACTCAATACTGTCCATCCTACACTAAAACATATTTTCCCAAGGGATGGGAGTCATTTTGTTTGAGCTACAAGGTTTGTTTAGTTTGCAGTTCAGATATTCACTTTCCTCCCCATTCCACTCAACTTTCCCAGGTCTGACATCTGCAAAGGCAACAATATTTTGGGGAAACTTTATCTGTCCTGCGTGATTCAGCACACAGGAAGAGCAGGACAATGCTGCCTGCAAGGGCAGGACTGCTCGTGTTTGCCTCTCCATGAAAAAAAAGTGCTGCAAGTTCCCATCGTTGTCAAGGACAAAGTGATAAGCATGCTTGGGAAATTGGAGACTTTCCTCTGCCAACAGTCACCAGACCCTCCTTGAAAAACATCCTGGTGAACAAGCTGTAGCTAAATGAGAACAAATGTGAGCAGGAAAATTTTCTGTCATCATTTCAAAGCCCAAGGCACTGCAATTGGGATTCTGTGTAGAGCCTCTCCTTCTCCATCCCTCTGCCAGGACTCATTGCTGAGCCAAAGGGCTGCCCTGGACATCCTGGAAGAAGCACTTCCCCATATATATCTATGTATATAAACATGTTCTGTGGCACAGTCAGGCTCCAGGGAAGCAGGGCATAGAACACAGAGCCCAAAGCTCAACAGGCACCCAGCCCTTTGATGTTTCAGTCAGGACCTGCAGAATTCTGGAGTGTTCACGGCAGGACCTGGAGGTCTGAGCAGCTGCAGTGGGGAGGAAGCACAAGGAGGTTCTGACCTCACTCCCAGCTGAACCAGAAGTCCAGCCCAGCAAATTCCCCAGGCCAGAGTGGCCTTGTAACCAAAAACACCCAGAAGAGAAACATCCATCCATCCATCCATCCATCCATCCATCCATCCATCCATCCATCCATCCATCCCTCTATCCCCTGCACCCACAAACCCCCGTTGTGGTGATATCCAAGCACAGGGCAGTGCTTAACCTCCCTATAAATGAAATATTTCTCCCCACTCCACAGCAAAGGAAATCAGTGTTGGATTAGGCAGAGCTGAAAATCAGTAATGGATTTCCAAGGGGGACACCAAGTAATCCATGGCTAAGGAACTCCTCGGAGCACTGACACTCCACAGGTTCCCACCTTTCCTGACCACCTCTGCCCTTCAAGCTGGCAATTCCATGTTCTATCTCCTCCCATTTAGCTGGCTATGCAAGGAACAGGCTAAAAAAAGATGGAGAGAGACCTGAAAAAAGGGAAGGAGCCAGGTCCCCCCGGCAGGGAGCAGACGGGGAAGGCAGGCTGGCTGCTGGTGACCTTCCAAAGGACATTCCTGTAACATGGCACTGCAAACCACAACTCAGCCAGGAACACACATTTAGCCAAGGTCTCCTTTCAGGGAAGCAACATCTTGAAGCAGAAGATAAAAACCCAGTGCCCAACCCCAGCACTAGAGTCACTAAGCACAGCTGAAGTGGGAGAAGTTTGAAGGTCAGTGCTTGAGGTGAGCTTGGCCAGGAGCTGCTCCATCAGCAGGGACTGCTCAGAAGCCACTGTCACAGCTGTCCCCATCCCTGCACAAGTGTCCCTGTGCTGCACTGCCAGCCACCAGCCAGGCAGGAGGTTTTGGAGCTGCCTAGCAGCTGAGGCAGCCCAGCATTCCCCATGGGAAGTGCCCAGCCCCTGCAGGAAGGCAGAGGCACTTCCAGGTCTCCTCACCTCCCTCCTGCCAGGCCGTGGCAGGGAAGCACCACCTGTCCCTACACATCTGGGAGCTTTTTCTGGTAATCCAAACCATAAAATCTGGGATGGAGCCCTCACCAAAGGCAGAGTTTCTTCAGGTATGTGTCAGACAGCAAAATAATGGTGGGATCTGAGGTCAACACAGACATACAGGACAGAAGTCATGGCAGCTCTTCTTTGGGGACACGAGCGTGGCTGCAGTGCTGCCCTGGCCCCTGCAGCCATGGAGAGGGCAGGGGCAGCCCCTCAGGAAACTGGGATCAATTCCTCACATGAGATTTACAAAGAAAACACAAAAGGAAGGAGCAGCAAAGCCAGCACATGACAGGAAAAATGTAGGGTGATATATTCTGATATACTTGACTTTTTTTTTTTGGTTCAAAATTGCACAGCAGGAGTTTTTGATCTTAGGCAATGTTTTTGGACAGTGCAAAGCAGGCTGAGCGTGGGTCTAGGTCAGAAGCATCATCCCTGAGGAAGAAGTGGGAGAGGCTGGAAGTGCAGCCCTCTCCCATTCCAACATAACTCTGCCTCCCAGGAAGGGGAGAGGTGTTTACTGGAAAAAGCTTGAGCAAAGTGAGGAAAATCTCCTCCTATTTTTTTTTCCCAAAACCAAATAAATGTTGGTTTTCTTTAATTACTTGCATTAAATTTGCAAAGGAACAACCTGGTAGCAATGGTAAGGGTGGACTTATACACATCCCTGAAACCACATCTGCTAAGAGCTAAAAAAAGTAAAGATTTATGCAAAGGACACCAAGGGAAGACAGATGATAAAAAATTGAGCAGAAGAAATTGTATGGGATCCTAGGAATTTCTCAGGAAAAAAAGCCCATTCCTCATTTCCTTTTTCCTTCAGAGACTTTGCTGCTGCCATGAAAATCAGAAATGTTCTGTTTTAGTTCCTGAAATCACCGATAGCTCCTGAAAAGGCTGGTTGTGCTTCTCTCCAGACATGGCATGGATAATTTCAGTTCCTCCCAAGGGCCAGGAGCCCCCCAGGCTGGAGCTGTAACTCATCCCTGCAGGAAGGGAATGCAAACCCCGGCTGAGCCGCGCCAGGTGCCGGCGCAGCCTGCGCTGTCCAAACGGATCCTTCTGCTTTTCTGCTCTGCTTCCCCTCCAAAGGCCACGAGCCGGGGCTCTGGCTTTGCCCTCAGCCCCAGAAGCAGCACAGCCACAGCTCCTCCAGCAGCACTCCCAGCTGCCTTTCCCACATTCCCAACAATGCCTCTGCTGACATTCCCAACAACCCTTCCCAAGGGTCGGGGCCGGACGCCTCTGGCAGCCCCATCTTCTGTGTCAACTCAGCCATCAAGTCTTTCTACAGCTGGCTAGAAATCTTCCAAGGGAACAGTTTTCCCTGGAAAGCCATTTGGCAGATGGCAAAACCAGCCCATCCCAGCTCTGGAGGCCATCACTGCCAGCGTTTCACCTCCTCCAGGGTGCCCCTGGTATGGAACTCCTCCCTGGCCAGCCTGAAGTGAATAACCAAATTAAATTCTGTTCTGCCAACAAAATGAGGAGCCCAAACTTTTCCACAGAGCAGGAGCCCCTGTTGCAGCTCTTTCAGCCACTCTGCGTTTCCTCCCTTTCCAGCCCTGCTGTGCTCCAGGGGACAGAGAAGCAAATGAACTGTGAGGGCCTGAGATCCCACCACAAATTAATATCCACCCTCTTCTGCAGGGCCCCAACGGCAGCGAGGACACAGAGCTACAGGACAGGGATCAAGGGGCACATTCCAGCCAAAAAAGCATCACTTTGGAGAGGACAAGCCCCAGTGTGAGGGGCAGCACAGGGACATGGCAGAGATCCTGTCCCTCTGTGCCACAGGCCCTTCAGGAAGTTTCTCCTGCTAAGGAGCTCCTTCATGAGAGATTAAATTCCCTAATTCTGGGGAAATGAGCAGTTCCTTATGGGAATGAAAGCCAGGCAGAGGCAGAGCTAGAGAGCATGAGGAACTTGATGTTTCATTTTGCAGGAGACCAATGGGGGAGTTTCTCAAATTCTCTTTCCTCATTCAAGAGTAGGAAAATTACCTGGTTCCATGCTGTCTCTCCCCATGTCCCACAGATCTGCACCACCTTTCTGAGCACATAGGAGTTGTTTGGGTTTTTTTAAAAATCCCTCTACTTAACTCATGGAATTCCTTGGGAAGGATGACCATCTCTTCCCATGAAGTGGAACAGGTTTTAGAGTTCTGCACATGTGACTTTATACTAATTGATATTTTTTCTGTTTCTTTTCTTTAAAATGCCTAAAAAGCCACATTTGGTTTTGGCAACTCCATCTTTGATCCGCACCCATTCTGCCTCTGGAAACCCCCACAAAAAATCTAAGCAAAAGCAGCCACATGAAATTCTGCCCTGGAAGAGAGAAACAAACCTGGGGTTTGATCAGTTTAGCAGAGCTGACCAAACGTTTCCTTAGAACTGTTTGGATTTTCCATGGATTGAAATTTATGGATCACTCAATAGCATTTATCGATGAGTAATGCACCTCCATGGCCTACCCCACTGAGTCATGGAAGACTCCAGTCAGCCTTAAGAAAACACACGGAGAACTAAAATCCTGACACAAAACCAATTACAGTAAGGCTGGAATTTAGTGGAGAAGCCAAGCAGGCTTTCCCTCCCTCCTTCAGGTCTCTGGTGCCTCAGGAGAAGAGCTGGATACCAAAGAAATGAATCATATAGGGAATGCCAACCTCTATATGTCCAAACCCCATAATTACATGTTAATAAGAAAGCAAAGCATTGTTCCAGGTGCCAGGGCTCTGAAATGAAGATTGCAACTAATGTAAGTACATCAGAAACCTGAAGAACCTCAGCACAAGGTGCCAGCTGAAATGTCAAGCCAGAGTGAAAAGAGAAAAAACACAGTAAAAAATACAAAGCCAGGAATCCTAATTTCTCTCCCTGGCTGCAGCCGTGGCAGGGTTTTGCAGCCCCTCCGAGGTGTGCAGCTCCCTGAGCCAAAGGCAACACAGGAGTGCACTCCTGGGCTTCTCCTTTAGATCCACCTCAGATCCCCGTGCTGCTCACTGCTCCACAGGGCACTGGGACACCAACCCTCCCTGCTCTGATCACTTCTGCATTTCAAGCAAACACCAAGATTCCTCCCTCCGCCGTCCCAAATTTAACTGAGGACATTTAATCTCTTCTTTGGCTGAACTTCCTGTAAGCATTAAAAACCCCAAAAATACAAACTTCTCCAAGGGGTCAAACCAACTTGTTCCTCCGTGTTCCAGCTGCCTCACTCTTTAGCTCTTTTAATTAACAGGGATCTTAATGGTCCTTGGGGATAGGAGGGTTCAGAGGTTCTATTTGGGCTCCTGCTGGGAACGTGTCAGGATGTGAACTGGAGGCAACTTTTCATAATTCCTACACGAATATTTCTGTCACAGAGGCGAACACGGCAGTGCCAGAGGCACAGAGAGGCCAGAGGGGATCTCATCCCACAGCTCATGGGCTCCAGGTGGCACAGGAACACTTCCCACCCTTCCCTGTCCCTGCCCTGCTGGCAGAGGAGCAGGGCAGGAGCTGTGTCCTGGCCAGGAGCTGGGGACAGCCCCAGCCCTACTCCGTGCCCAGGTCACATCTCAAGGCACTCCATGCTTCCCTGGCAGAAGATCCTGCTCCTCCCAACAGGAGCTCCAGGCCATGCCAGCTTCTGCCTGAGGGACTTTTCCAGAGGAACAGCAACTCCTTCATTTCCAGGACTGCTCCTGCCTCCTGCAGTTCTTGACAGCAGTGACAAAGGCACAGACTGGAAAGAAGGAGCTGCCCCTGAGCCCTGAGCCCTCTGCCTGCCTGTGGGAAGTGAGGAGCAGCCCCAGCACTCAGCTCAGAGTGTCCATGACCAGCCCACACCTTCCCCCAACCAAACCCTCACCACCCTCAGGGCTAACATGTGCCAGGACAAGAGGAACCTGTCTGCTCTGCCACAGAGAACCTCACCACCTGCTCCAAGGACATGTCCAGGCCCACTGCTTCCACCCCACACCACCTTCCACACTGCATTCACCCACCCTAAAAGATCTGACTGTATCTGGGTCAAACTTTGATATCCCCAGGCAACACAGGACATTTCATCCTCTCAAAAGCAGGTCCTGGAGCAGCAGATGGTGACTGGTGAAGGTGTGGAGGTGACACAGAACCATCCAAGGGTATCAGCTGTGGAAGCCCTCACTGGCTCATCCACAGCAACACTGGGAAAACAAACACTGCTATCAATTCCAGCTCACACAGTTATTAGTTAAGAATTGTTATTTTAAAAGCACACACTGAGAAGTTTTCCCTTCTCCAGCTGCTTATTTTGTTTGATTCGAACAAAACCCATGGACATTAATTTTAGCTGTACTTAATTGAATAATTTCTCCAGGGAATGGTTCAGGGACAGTTTTAATGCAGGCTGTTTCCAAGAGCCATTACTAATTGGCATCTACCACAGCCCCAGTGTGCCAACCAAAATAGTACTTTTGAATGTTACTGGAACTGCTCTCAGCCCAGATGTGTTGAGAACTCGCAGTGATACAAGGCAGGCAAGAACTATATTCACATGATATGGCATTCTGAGTTTCCTCTCCCAGTTATCTGCGAGGAGATAAAAGTCTCCTTCCCTGGAAGTACTTGAGTGTAAAGCCATTTGTTCCTCCTCTTTGCTCCCAACAAGTGACCCTTCCTTTTACTCACTGTGTTTAAGGCACAGCAGCTCAGTCACCTGAGATCAAACATAGCTTTAGAACAAAAATATTCTTCTAGAAATTACAAAATGTTGCCTCCAGTTTACAGCACAGGCTGGAATCCCCAGTGCCACACATCCAGGGCACTGTTCTGGGCTCTCCAAGCTCACAGCACTCACTGGGCTCTTTGCACTTGCAATTAATATTTATTTTTATTCAAATCCCAAATCCAAGTGCCTCAGCAACACAAACACAGATTTTGGGGCCAGACAACCCAAACTACCCAAAGCAAAATCTTTAAGTTTTAGGGACAATGTCACCAAATCACTTTCCTACAGAGGTGACTCTGGGAAAAAAAGCAAGGAAATGCAGTTAATAGATAAAATACCCATAAAATCTGCATGTCTAGGAAAGCCTGGAGCACTGGGAGGCTGGAAGGCCACTTACTTGGCTATAACAAATCCCTGCCAAGCAAAACACTTTTCCTGCTGCAATGTGTTTGTGCCCTGCAAACTTACAGAAGAAAATGAAAGGACAGAAGCAGTTCCAGACTCCACATTTGTTTGTTTCCCCTTTATCCAAAATCTAAGTAGGATTGTTTAAAACATTGCCTTCAGAAATTGTTGGTAGCACTCACCCTTGATTTCTTTTAGCAGCTCTCATTTCTCCCAAGTTTTTACACCATTGCAATGCTTTTCCATAGATATCAACAGCTTTCATTACAAATACACATCAGTTGCCACAATTTCCTAAGGTGGTTTAGTAAATCCCCATAAAACACTGTTTTGGCTGCTAAACATCTCAAGCTGAGGTTTCCAGTCCATTTCACAACGAAAAAACCAACAAAATCCTACAAACATACCAAAATACCTATAACCAAAACAACCAACACCAAAACAAAAACACCAAAAAAATGTCCAAAAGAGCTACATTACAGCCCACAAAGCTCTGTTTGGCTACTAAACACCCTAAGCTGAGGTTTCCAGTCCATTTCACAAAGCAAAGAAAACCAAAAACCTTACAAAAATCCTAAAACAAAACCATAAAAAGTAATAATCAAACAAATAAATAATTAAAACCCCTGTGTTATACTCCTATGCAGCTGTTCCCACTTTTAAGATCTCCTTGGCAATTCCTGCTCCTACACTTCATAAAAAGTGGACGCACCCCAGGAAGGTAACACAATCCTCGTGGGTACCAACAAACCAGGCTTCAGTCCATGGAGAAAAACATCAAATGAGGCAAAGCACCTCATCCACTCTGGTCACAGCCACCTCCACCCAGCTCTACACCTCCCTGCCATGAGATAAAAACCAATTCTCATCTGTTGGCTCTATGGTCAGCATCTTCAAAGAAAGGAATATTGAAATTCCTGGGACATCAAGCAGGCTGTATACACTCATTCCCACCGAAATGAAAGAAAAGTCAACCCAAAAAGCAGGACCATCCTCTAAGTGTTAACTGCAAGGCCATTCCCAGCCCCACATTTTTCACATTAAGAAGCTCCAAAGCAGTGAAATGCTTCACTGCTGCTGTGGCCCCTACAATGGAGAATTATTCAACAACTGCAGATTGAGTGCTCTTGGTTTCAACACAGATTAAAGAAGATTGGAAAAAATGACCAGCAGTGCTTGCTTGAGGAGCAAAACGGGGATGGAAGTTGACTGCAGGGACTCAGACTGAAGGGCTGCCTTCCTTTCCTTCCATTTCACTCATTTCCAGAGCAGGCAGTGCCCCGTTCCCATGGCACAGACACAAGGACCAGCAGCCACCCCATCCAGGAGAGGTTCCTGAGGTGACCAACACAGGACAGAGCTCATGCCCTACCACCCTCACCCTTTAAAGGAAGATGGAGCTTGGCTTTTCTTTTCCTTTTTCCAAAATGAAAATGCACTTCAGAAATCCAATGAGCACCTTCTCCCAGCCAGACCAGCCTGACCTTACACCCTGTGTCTGAAAGAGCAGCTCAACCACGGTGAGGTCCCCACCAATATCCTCTGCAGAGCCCCAACACCAGGCAAGAGCAGATGCAAAATTTAGGGTAAAAAAATTCCACAGGTCTAGCCCTGGCTCTTAATCACAAGAAGGCTGCACCAGCCTCAGAATTCACACAGCTTTTGGAATACTGGGAGGCCACACAAGCTTCTGAACGACCTCAGTGTACTGAGCCACGGGAGATGCCACCCTGCAGCACATTCCCAAGTGCTGATAAATCAGTGACAAGCACAGCAGAAGAGGTCATGAGGCCAGCAGGCAAGATCTTCCTTACCAGCCCACCCCTTATACCCATAGGAACTGAGAACTCCAGGAAAGTTCCCCAAAACCACACTCAAAATGACCAAACACCTCTGCCAAGTGCTAAAAGCTGATTGCCAAAGGTCCTGCAGGTCTGTCCAACCACTCTGCACATCCACAGTTAAACCTCTCCTAAAATACCTCAGCCCCACCTGACCACGGAGGGACTTGTTTCACTCTGCTCAAGGTATTTAGAGCAGAGAAAGAGGCAGAACCATGGATCAGAGGGATGTCAGGCCTGCAGAACACAACTGCCATTGTAATAAACACTCACTTGGGAAGGAGCCAGCAGAGCATCAGAGTGCTCACCACAAGAGCATCATGCTGTGGACAGCTGCAGGGCATTATCCTCTTGGATCACAAACGAGGAGGAAAGCCACTTCAGAATTGGGCTATCAATCATGGGAGGAACCAGAGAACTTGCAAGTGCTTCATGGTTACAGTATTGAAAGCAGCTGATAAAGCTAAGGTCAACCCAGGCATCTGGGACTAATCTCCAGCTGACACCCTTCATCAAGCTCCACTGGAATCAGTGATAAATTGAGTAAATTAGCAAAAGGAATACATCACCTAACAACATGTTCAGAGCTGGGCAAATAGCAGGAATTGGATGCCCTGCAGTGATGGCACTCCTTGGATCTTGCTGGCATCAGTGTCCTGCCTGCCCAGCCACCTGCCCAGGAGACTGACAGGCCAAAAGCAGAGAGACACATCTCCAGAGCTGATGGCTCAAAAATATTCCATTCACAGTCTGCAGGCATGGAAAAATGCTCTGATTATTCAGAGAAGTGGTTAAAACAACAGAAAGGGTGGAAGGAGAACTTCCACAGATAACACAGCCTCAAGTCTACACATCCCTGTCAGCCTTAGCTAATGATTTTCTTTCTTCCCACTTCCTTCCAGCAAGAGCTGTGCCAACTTTCCACATGCCCTCCCGTGGATTTTCTGCAGCTGTGGCTGAACACTCTGTGTTTGGGGTGGCTGTGTGCCCGTGGATTCCTGCAGAGCAAGAAGAGGCTGTTGCACACAGGGAACCATTCCACAGCTGCTCTGCCCTCGGTGACTCTGCCCTTCCCACTGCTGGTTTGCTGCAAGGACCCAGAGTGACAAACTGGCACCAGCTGCACCAAGCTGAGGGGCTGGTGCCACCAGGCTGGGGACACTTGTGAGGCTGAACCCTGCTCTGAGCCCCACACACGAGTCCTGAATTGTGACAAACCCCAGCGCAGGAAGGAAACTTCGAGCCTCCACTTTATCAAGCTGCACAAACAGAGAGTTTATCAAACTGCAGAGATTGTGGGGCTCACTGTGCTTCGCCTGCAAGCTTCTGCAGGGCTGCTTTGATGGCTCTCAGTGCTTGGGAAAAAGTGAGCACAGGACCTGACTGCAGCAGCCAGAGTTCAACACCGAACATCTTATTAGCCAAAAACACATTGTTTCCAAGGAGAAATTAATTTGAAAAAGTGAATATATATATGACAAAAAATTAACTACTAGTTCTATGCGTGTAAATGCACAGTTGTTTTTTCTAATGACTTTTTCTAATTACACAGTTGTTTTTTCTAATTACTCTTTTACAAAAATAGATACATTGATACCACAAAAGGCAGTTTCAACCCAGGGGTTTTATTTTTTTCCTGATTTTTACCTAGGAAAAACACAAGCCATTTTTGTCATTTGTTAAACCTGCTTTTTAGCATACTTGTACTCACCTATTGTTCCACAACCTGGAATAAAGGCAGAGACCTTTCTGATCAGAGCAAATACCAAATATCTGAGTGGGCAGAACGTGCCTCTGATGCAGTAAAGTGGCTGTCCTGCTGAGGCTTCCTGAGCCTGATCAGAACAGAACACCAATAGGATTATTAGTTCCAAATAAAGAGCCACAAAATTTTTACAACTCCAGTTTTAATAAATCCCAATAAACCCCATTATATTTCCCAAGGCAACTTGAGAATGACCTGCCCTGCAAGGTCTGCCCTTTCTACCTTTGAGGCTATGATCTCAATTTTAAGACATCTGGTAGTACAGACTCCTCATGTTTGCTCTTCCCATATGGGCTGGGAGAAAGTTCTGGATGTTTTCATCTTTTCTCTGAAAGGACAATGAACTCTTGCTGCATTGTTTCCAACCCAAATAATTCTGAAACCCAAACGGGTATTCATGGGTAGATGCATTGTACAAATCCTCATGAGCACAAAGGATCACATTCAATGGCTTGGCTAAGGCCATTGTGTTTCTCTCTTTTAAAAGATGTTTTGGACATTAAACACCACTATTAAACCCTTTTCCAATTCAGTCATGACCTTGTAGCCTGGTCAGACCTTTCCCCCCTACAGTGGGTGAACAAACCTGCACCACCTGGGCCTTCCTCCATCTCCCCTGGAAACAGGGATAATTTACCATAAGGAAAATTGTCAGTTTGTCAAATCAGAAAACATGAGCTACTATCTTTAGCTATGAAAGTCAGGGAAACATGGTCATTTCCAAGTGAGTGCCTGCAGCTGTCCTCACACTCCAGAGGTTTCAGCAGGAGCAAAACCCAAACCACCCTTTAACCTGCACTGATCACATGGAGATGCAGAATTTGATTACTTGACATTTTGGAAAACCTTAAGAAGCCCCAGTACAGGCAGTGTCAGGTGCTCCAAAAGCCACAGGGAACTCACAGCCTGGCCACACTTCCATCTTCACATCCCCAGCAGTACTTCAAAACTTCAGATGTTGGGTTCAGGGCCTCAGCCTTAAATTATTTTTTTCAAACCCTCTTAAAACGCATTTAATCCTTTGTTTTCTTTGCAAGGAGAAAGGTTTCACATCTGGACTGTCAACCTGCATTCCACAGCATTAGCCTGGCAAAGCAAAGCAGCTGAGCTGTAAATCTCCCAGAAGAGAACTTGTCATGGAAATCGAAGCTCAGCATTAACTGCAGGCCCAGTTCAGCAAGAAAGCCAACATAAAAATCCAAAACAATGCAGGCAGCCCCAAGACAACTTTGGAAATGAATCCTGCTGTCTGAGAGAGAAAACCAACCTCACCTAACACCTCAGACTGAAGCAGCATCACCCACCTGGCTTTGATCCCAAACAGACACCTAAAAGCCCATTGAGAACAACTTCCACTGTTGAATTTTGCAGCATTTTCTCCAGCCAGCACCCTGATTTCATGAGCACAGTGCAGTTTCCAAAGGAGCTTTTTGAGAGCTAAGTGCTCAGTCCCTGTGAGCTCCAGCCCCTGTTCCCTTGGGCTCCCACTCTGCTGCATATGATTTAAATCCAAATCTAAAGATTTTAATTCCTCCAGCCAGATTTCAAGAGAAATCCAAATGCCAACACTGCAAAACTGATTCAGTGACAAAAGGGTGTAGAATAGTAAAAATAACAAAAATAAAGTATCAAAATCACCCAGGACAACAGCATGTTACCATGTGTCTCAGCTAAGGTCATAAAGAAGTGTTAATGTCACATTTTTTGATCATTGCAGCATATATTTGGTAGGTTTTTAGACTGAAAAGTTAGCTGCTCAAAAGAAATCAATTCCTGCCAATAATTTGTTTCCTTTAGAGGGAAAGCAGTTTTGGAAAAAGACAGCCTGAAGTTAATTCAGCTCTGGAACAACCTGGAAGAAAAGCCTGGCTGATGCACAGAAGATACGGAGCACCAGTGGTGAGCTTGGTCCACTCCCCTGTCAGCACTCACTCCCCAAATAGCCAAGAGCCCAACTCCATTATTTCTTATACTTTATACCAAAGCACTTTATTAAATCTCTCTTCCTCCCAAACTCACAATGCAGAGCTTTGTGTGCTGGGCTCTGAGGATTATTTTGTTCCTTCAGCTCTGGTTCCCTTTGTCCCCACTGGTCTGAGCCCACCAGGAACGGGTCCATCACTGCTGCACACCATGGCTGAGTCCTCTTTTCCCAAAAACTGCAAAAACACTCCTGACAATCGGCTCCATCCAGTTCTGCTGAGTTAACAGCATTACCACAAGGCTCTGCTGCTGCAGGAAGCCTGCCAGGAAATCCCCTCACCCTACCAGAACCATACCTGCAACCCATCCTGCTGACACAGACTTACTAAGTCCACACCCAGTCTCAACCAGCAAGAAAACACAGCAAGTTTTTCTCCAAACTGACACAATCTGATACCTGGGCACCCAAACCACTGTGTGGGATCACCTTTCCATCCCCCCACACTTTGCTATCAGCATCCTGAGCCACCTCAGCATCTTCCTCTGCTGTTTCTGTGCTGCCACCCACCAGCTTTTTGTGCTTCTTGCTCCAAGGCTCCTTCATTCCCTTGGCCACAGGAGGAGGATGCTGAGAGTGATGCCTTGAGAAGGCTGGCCTGAACAGAGGCTGGAGAGTTCAGAATGAAGCAGGGATTTATTGAAAGGCCTTAAAGGACACACCTTGGGCAGTACAAGAGCCTGGTCAGAGCCACACCCAAGATGGACCAGAAATGGTCACAAAATGGACAGCTGGTCATGAGGTCTCACATTTTTATAAGTTTTGGTCCATCTGCATATTGGGGTTAATTGTCCAATCACAGCTCCAGGTTATGAAATCCCATCCTTCTTGTTTTCTCTCTTCAGCCACAGTTGTTTGTGCTTTTGGGCCTGGAACTTGTAACCATTGTCCTTGGTACCAAGCTGGAAAAGGAAAATTGTTTTGTCCACCTGCTCTGTGGAGAGAGATCACTAACACTTGATATGAAGCTCAAAACTACACACCTGGGCAGTGCAGAATATGAAAAATATGAAAGCTAAAAGTTAAGGCATCAAGAGCAGACCCCAGCCTGAGTCAGCAGCCCAGGTAACCACCAGAACAACCATCTCCAGGCATGTCCTCCTGGGCTGACAGCACTGTCATAATTCTGGAGCAAATGAGCCCCCACCAAAATGGGCGCTGGTTTTCTGCTGGTTATGGGCTGAGGTAATGGCTCTGAGCTTTCACAGGGTACAGCACACTGGGTATAATACAACCTTTTGAAGTTCAGCAAGAAAAAAAATAAAATAAAGAGGGTTTTGTTGTGTTTGTGTGAGGTTTTTTACCCCCTTTCTTTTTTTTTTCTCTGAACGATGTGATACAAACCGGCTTGACACACAAATTAGAGGTGATCTCATCAGGCCATTAGGACTAAAGCAAGACCATCACTTGGGAGGGGATGTGCTGGCCAGATAGCCCTGATTGGCCTGTGAGCAGCATTACTGTGGGGCTACAAATGCAGCCTTCATTACACAGGCAAGGCATGGCTCCCAGCTTTCAATCCCTGCCTGCAAACTGCATTGAAAAGTGGGATTTGGGAGCAGCGTCCCACACTCACCGCTCCCATCGCCAGGCACGGACCAGGGCCAGCCCTGCCACCTCTGTGGATAGAAGGAAATGACCTGCAGACATCACATGCCTCACTGATTCACACCAAACACAGCCTGGGACACAAAAAAACACACTTTCCTGCTGGAAAGCAGCGCAGGAAAAGCACTTGAAAGTTCCCTAAGAATGATAAAACGTGGTTTAGAGGATTTCGCCTTTCATTTCTCATAAATTGGAACTCCATCACATCTTTCCACCCAGCTTCTTTGGATTTCTTTGTTGTCAAGCTAACAATGCTTGAAAGCGAAGAAAGTCTCATTTCTGAGATGTTTCTGTTTTCAATCGAGCAGCAGAACTATTTATTTTCCTGGCAGTGACGGAATTAAACAATTTGTCTTTGAAAACTCTATAAGCCTTCACCGTGACATCCCCCCATCTGCTTTTGAGATTAAGGTACTTTGATTTTTACCAGCTAAAGGTTTATGAACTGCTGTATAAACCCAATTACTCTCATAGTAAATTATGTAAAGCTTACATGTTATTTTTTAAATTTTCCCCCATGGAGTACTTTGGAGATTCAGAACAGGAAAGGCTCACTAAGGCATTCTGAATTAAAAACGTGTAACAGGGAAAACCACAGAGCTTCCAGAAACTTGGAATAAAAAAGAAAAAAACCTCAATATCATTAAGTGAGGATGAGAGGCACCCCAAGAGAGGCTTTTCAGGGGATGACTGTTAGCAAAAAAGGGAAAAAAACCTCTCTATTTCAGTGGGAGGGAGTTCTTTAAAAACAGATTAAGTTTCATCTGAGGCAGTATTTATTCCTCAGCTGCTCTCTGCCTCGCTTCCTGATTGAAACCAGGAGCAATCCTGGCATGCTCACTTTGGGTGGCAGCAGCAGAAAGCACAGGGTGGGCAGCTTGGTTTGGAGGAGACTGAAGGAGAGCTGCCCTCCGTGCTCAGGGTCTGAGCTGTGCCCATCCCCAGAGCACCAGGCTGAGCCCTGAGAACGTGTGGGACTGAGCTCACCACTGCTCCTCCAGATCTGGGAGGTAAAAACCACGAGTCCCAGGCAATAATCACAATCTAAAGCTGGCAGAAGCTGAGTGACCTCCTGCGTACCAGTTCTGGGACACCTTGCACTGCCCATAGAAAGCAGAGCACAAATCCTCCACTCCCTGGGCCAGCTCTGGGGCACAGAAATCAGCCCCAAATCCCACTGCAGTCATGGGGCTCTGGTGAGACTCTGCAGGGATGGTGTTTGTTGGCTAGGGTGTGATGCTGCATTATTTGGGAAGCACCAGCAATGCACCTTCATCTTGTGCTGCACACCAGAAGCTCAGGACACTTCAATCCCTCGTCCTGAGGTTAATCAGGACAGTGAGTAACCTCCCATAAATTAATATTTGTCCCATGCAAGCTGTCACAGAAAGCACAGCCCCAGGCAAGCTCCCCAGAGCAGCCAGGAGCTTGCAGGATGTCCCAGCAGGACACTCCAGGTAGGAACACAACAGGCAGGCAGGGGAACAGCCCAGCTGTGAGGAGCTCCATTCACAGCCATTTGTTCTGTCAGCTCTGCATTCAACACCAAAAAAGCGTGTTCAGGGAGCATCACAGCACCCCTGAGAGACTGACTGAGATGTCTGCTCTGCCGGCACCTGTGGTACCAGTGACTGGCTGGTGTGACCAACGTCCCACATTCCAGAAATATTATCAGGAAAGGGGCTGATGGCACTTGATCCTCTGATCCCAGCATAGATCCACTCTGTACTAAATCAGTTTTCCTGCCTGGGTTCCTCCTGACTCCGAGTCTCACTGCAGCCAAGGACACTGGTGCTGGTCTGTGACAACAGGTCACGTACTTGTAGGAGTGCTGCATCTGTGTCAGAAGATCTTCAGAACTGGTGCAGAACACTGTGCATGCTTATCACACTTTTAATTCAAACCCTGATGTCATGTTTCCTTCCCAGAGCAGTTCCCTCCTGCCAGAGCACCCCTGCTCTGCCTGTGCTTGTGCCACTGATGTTTTATTTGCAGCAGCTCAGAGTTCACAGGAGCTCAGACCCCAGGCTCTTCCCCAGCGAGTCCTGGTCACCCTGAGCACAGAGCAGCCAGGCTCTGTGGGGCAGGGAGCACTCACAGCTCCCCAGGCTGGGCACAGGCCCCCCCTGCCCTCCTGCACCCACCAGTGCCCAGGACTGCTCCATCCTCAGCACTTCAGAGCTCTGTTTTCACTTTGGGATCCTCTACTAAAGCTCCCACCTTTTTTAAGTCTCCTCCCACCCCACACTCCCGGTATTCTCTCCTCGGTCTCATTAAGATTCCCCTCTCCTGGACTATAGTTTGCTACAGGATAAACCAAGTACTCAGAAGTTTATTTTACAAGACAAAGTTCAGATGAATGGAGCATCTCTGTTACACAAGCATCGTGATGCTGGTGCCAAGCACGCCTCTCTCAGTTCAGCATCCGCAGGGATCTCCCAGCCCAGCCTCCTCTCAAATCCCAATTCGTTCCGGGAGGTCCTGCCCATGCCTCCCCTTTGTCTGCTCTGCTCTCAGGGCTGTTGCAGGAAGCTTTAACAAATCACTGCCATGGCAGTGTCAAGCTGTCAACATGACCACAAGCCTACTCTGCTTGTGAAAGGGCTGAGCTCTACAACAGCCTCTGCAGCCAGGCACCGCCCAGGAGCTTGTCAGGAGCCCTAAACCCAGCAGTTCCTGGTCAGAAAACCATTGATCAGCACTATGCACTCAAAAAAACCTGATACAGACTGTAAGAGAGAAAGAACACTCCAAAGATTTCTGAAAAAGAAAATAAAAAGCTTCCAAGCTCCAACCACAGAGAGATTTGAGAACTGGAATGTCTGCAATGTTTGGTTTAGCTACTTAAACTTAACAAGAAGTTTGAAAGAAGCTGTGTTGTACCTGGGGAGGGAATCCCACCTCAAGGAACATTCAGCTGCTGGGGCTGAAGGAGTTTACAAAGAACCCAGCCCTGGTGTGATGCTGCTTGGAGCAGCCAGGCAGTGACAGCACCTCCAGAGCTCCTGCAGGGACATGGAGCAGGACACACAGACACACTGCCCCCAGCACCACACCCCCGAAAAAACTAAAACACTACCACCAAAGCAAGAGGAAACAGGAACTAAGAGTATTAGAGATGGCAAACTAAGAGAGGACTCTCTATCTTATTTTCAGGGCTTTTTTTTTTTTGGAGAAGAGCAGGAAAGTCATTCCCTGATGCAAGATGTTTTAATTCACATTTTCCTTCTGACATCTCCTTCACAGGCCCACCAAAACAACCCAGGGAAAAGGTCAGACACAGCTATACATTAAGCAGCAAGGAAAAACAAGGCACATCCCACGCTGAGGACACGCTAATGGCTCTTTGGAGTCAACGCTTCCCTAATTCACTTTTTAAGACTTTCAGTTGCAATTTTTTTATTCAGCTTTCACAGCACAAATAGCCACAAGAAAGCTACCCAAAGCCCCAACCCGCCACGTCAGGATTATTTGATATGAAGGTCACTTCCTCCAGCCCCAAGCAAACTCCTTCAAACCCTTTAAGAGACACAAGGAAAAAGGACAAAGAATACTTGTATCGATTTTAGGATACGAGACACAGGTCAAACACTGAGTGCACAAAAATAATTCCTGCTTCTAGAGGAATATAGAAGCACTAAACACTCAGAAATGCCCTGTGCTGGCAACTGTGGGGTGCACCAGTTAATTTATGAAGACAGATTAATGTGCCCACAAACCCTCCAGCGTTTAAGGCAATTCTGACCTCTCCAGATTGGCTGCCAATGTGATATAGGTCCAAAAGAAATCACCCTGTTCTGCTGGGACAGAACAATAAATCGGCTTCCTCGAATACAGTGGTTAAAGAATCCAAGTTCCTGACCTTGGATGTTTCCCTAGTAGGATGCTGTGCTGTAGGGAACAATCAGGACGACATTTGCTGAAATGTGTGGGATTTATGATATAATAGGTTGCACATATGTGCCAAAAGAGAAAAAAGACCTCTTAAATCCAAGCTAATCAAGATTAATTAGCTATTAAAATAGCTAAGAGAACACAGTGCAGTACAGGTGGTACAACAAACCAGCTCCCTCTCCGTGCACAGCGACTCCAGTTGTTTTTGGGGTCACGCCGTCCGTGGATCTGTGAGCGCACTCTCACTGGGAAAAGCCAAAATTGTTTCTCCTTTGTCAACTGCTGCTCTCTGCAGTTCTCCAGGTTTGCACTTTCATAAACAAACCTTGTGCAGCCCTTTTATAGGAAGTCCCCCTATGTGCACAGGAAAATCCCGTTTTTGCCTGGCTTTGATCACCAGGACAGGCTGAGAACGAACTTGGGTGTTTTCACAAGGCTCCTCGTGCTGAGGAGAGCCCACACTGCTCTCATCCACCTCCCCACTCCAGCACATCCCCTCCAGCTCTCCCCTCTTCCTCCAGCCCGGTGACTTTTCCTTTCCTTGCTGCTAATTGCAATTACAGGTGTCCCAAAGCCCACAGCCTGACAGAAGCCCCGTGTCCTGAACGGCAGCGCTGTGCTGTGACCATGCGTGTCCAGCAGCACCCCAAAGCAAGCATTCCTCATCAGGAATGCCAGCAGCCCGGCTCCTCTGTCCCTTCCCACCGCGCCAGGAATGCGAACAAGTTGTTAATACCCTGCAATCTGCTCGGTTTCCCTCTTAATCCCGGTTTTAAGCAAGGCTGTGCTCGCAGGAGATCCCATCAATGCATCCACAATGCGGGACAGAGCCAATGTTATTGTGAGCCTGAGGTGGAACGACTCCACTCCCAGCAGGAGCTCCATTTGTACAAGGAACCAGCCAGTTCTGCTCGAGCAGGGGGAACCACTTCAAACGAGCCAGGCTCCCTGCAGCAACAAATCTGCCTGGGCTGTGGTCAGGCAGGAGCAGCTGCCACGCTGAGCCTGCCCTTCCCGCTCTGCAGGGAGGGGACTGAGGAGCACCCCCCTCTCATCCTGCTCAGATCTTCCCCCCACACACCTTTATCCAGCTCCTCACATCCATGGAGACTGGAAACAGTGCAGGAAAAGACTTCTTGCAGCCATGCTCTTTGTTCCTGCTAAGCCTGAAAAGCTGAGCCACATCCCTCCTTCCAGGTGAGGGATTTGCTCTTTCTTCCCTCCAAAATCCTTAATTCTGCAACAGGGTAAACTACCATGGGATTTATTTTCACGCTATTTTCAGCAGTTCTCAGGTGCCCAGCAGGCACACAGTTAAACTCCAACACATTTCACATTTCCAGCAGGGACAGCAGCGTTGAGCATCCCTTGGTTTGCTGTGCACAGCCCAACTGCAGCAGCCCAGAAAACTGAGACACTGACTTCTCACTGCTCCACACCTACACCTGGCATGGAGCCCTCTCATTACCTTACCCCCAGCCGGGCAAAACTTCAACTGTTGACAAGTAATAATTAAAACAGACTAAATAATCAACACCAAAATTATTATTGAGCACACTGACCTGGGGTAGAGGCAAGGACCAGCTGCCACAGGGCCATGTGGCTACCAAATCACCAAAACTTGGGCAAGACAAAGTCCCTCCTCCTCAGGCTTTTGGAAGCCTCCTTTAATATTTAATTCTTTTCACTCAGTTGTTTCCAGGACATTTGAGCTGTTTGTTAAAGACTTAACATCCTCTGCCACTTATCTGGAGAGGGGAAAAGCTCCGTGATCCACTCTTGTAGTACCAGAGCTCCCTGCACAAACTGGGAATTGCCTTGCACACAAAAAGGGGCTGCTCAGCATAAACCTCCCATATGAACACCCTGATCCCAGCTCAGAGCCCTGACAGACAAAACCAGCAAAGAAAAGCTTTGAATCCTCCCCAAAACTCACTTCTGTAATCGCTTCGCTGGTGAGGGAAAGGTGGAAGGGACGCAGTCAAATCAAACACTGCTCCATCATGAGAGTATTGGCAAAACACATTCTCAGGGCTTTGCATTTTCCAAAAATACAACCTAAAAGTGAGGGGAGATTCCTCCTTCCTCAGTGTGGCTGTGGCAGAGGCTGGGGCAGAGCTGTGGCAATACCTTAGCCCGGGATGTCGTTACTCCAGCATTGATGGATGGATTAATTGGAGACAGCTGCAAGGAGAACTCTCCTAAGGACATGATTCATTAGTTTTCATAGATAATTACATCTGCTCATGGCCTCACACTGAATCATTCATTTAGGGAATTTTTGGGGCATTAAATTTAAATGCAGTAATCAGATTTGTTAATCCGTGGGACAAGGCAAACCAAACACAATTTTATTCAGGGGATTGTTTATACTTTCAACATTGACGTGAATTCAGCAGCAGGAAAAAATTAGCAGCATAATGTATGCTCATGAAGGTTAGAAATTATTAATGGTAATCTCCCTCACTGCCCCAGTGGTGGTGACCAGACTGGGCAGATTTCTTTCTTCCTTCTTCTGGACTGCAGGTTCCTTCCCTGCATGCATCTTTGTGCCTTCCACAATCCAGTGGCTCTCTCAGAATACACAGAGATTTTCTGATAATTTTTTGATATTAAGATCTATCCACAGAATGAAAGAATGAAAATACTTGATACTTGGGTTTGCCACTCTCTAGATTCAAAATACAGCTGGTTTTTCATTGATGGTGCAGTATACATTAAGTAATCAGTTTCAAACATGGTTTAGCTGGTTTTATTACACTGAAATAGCAGCAGATATTCACAGAGAGAAACCCCAGAACGATCTCCAGATCCAGACCAGTTCCCTCCCTATCAAGTCAGAAACTTTTTACTAATCTGAACTCCATTTTAAAAACTGGCAATTTTTTGCCCATTTTTTCTGAAAGCTCCTTTGGAATTTTTCATCTCTCAGTTAAAAAAGAAAAAAGAAAAGTAATTTTCTCATCTGTACTCTTTATGGTCACCTCATTCCCATTTTTTCTTGAATCAATATCCTTCTTCAGCTTCAGTAGTTTTTTCCCTGCCCGATATTTTGCTGCCAAAACACGAGCAGAAAGCAAACCATTATCTGCAATCCATCCCCAGCTGGCCAGACTGCACAGCCCAAACATCAGAGCCCTCTCTGTGCTTTCCCACTGACCTCCACAGCTCTCACTTCTTCTCTGCACCTTCCTCTCCTCCAATTTATTCTTCTGCAACAAGCAGAAAGTTCAGAGAGCATTTTTCACGAAGCTGTGTGCAGATGCAGTGACTTTTGTCTTGGCCCCAGGCACAATTGTCACCTGCTCCAACTCATTTTCTCTCCCCATCAAACCAGCAAAGATCTGGTCAGGTTTGGGATGCTCAGGCCAGGACATTGCAGCAGCTCAGGGGATCAAAAGCAAACTCAAGGCCTCATCCTCACAACTCTTCAGGAGCTCCACTCTTATTGTGCCATGACCTGAACCTCGCTGAAGAAAACACAAAGGATCTGGCAAGAGGAATTTCGTGGCACATAAAGATCCCACAGCTCTCAGCAAACCTGCTTTCAGAGAAGAGCAGCTCAGGTTCACCAGCACCATCCCAGGGGAAATATCTTTTTGGGGGGGGTCTAGAAACAAAGGGCAAAGTAGAGAACCCTGCCAAAACCACACAGTGAGTCCTTGGGCAAGCCAGGAACGCAATCACCAGACCACAACTGCTCAATGGCAGCCACAACAGAGCTGCTCCTGGGCGTGCAGGAGAGAGCACCTTTGATACCACAGCTTGGATTCCTCTAAATTCACATGCTACTGCTGAGAACCTGACATTAATGTGCAACTTGAGATCTCCTCCTCTGGTGAAGCTGCACCTACACAGTCGTATTTATTCTTGTTGAGGTTTGGGGAGACGGGGGATTGCTCCATGGAAGCTGGAACAAATTAATATTGTCCTGAGAATTATTATTTTAAGAGAAAGAAGCAGCAGAAGCACAAAGGTAAGCCAACAGCTTCTATTTTCTTTTAGTGAAGCGTCTGACAACACGCAGTATATTTTGTCAGGATCCATCCAAACGCCACACAGTGATAAGCTCCTCGTGAGGCTGTTCCTGGAAGGCATCCCAGGCCCTGCAGTCACATCCCCATTTTTGCAAGAGCTCCAAGCCTCACGCCCCTGTCACAGTGAACCCTTCCTGAGGAGCAGCACCCGAGCTCGGCGCTCCTCTCCCGCCACACTCCTCATCCCTGCCGAGAGCAGCACCACTTGTTTGTGTAACTGGAGACGTGTCAGGCCCTCTCTTGCCGTGATTTAAGCTCTGCCAGTGTTAGAATGAAAACAAAGAACAAAGATGCTGAGATATCCATCATCCCAGCAGCACCCATGGGGAGTAGCTGGAGGAATGCAGTGCCGGGATCCGCTTCCAGGGCAGCCTCCCCTTCCTGTGCACACCGAGAGCTCTCAGCAAGGAATTCACCTCTCCTGATGTCTGGAGAGGCTCCCTGGAGCAGAGGCTGGGCAGAGTTAAAGGAATAAAGGAGGGATTTATCAAAAGCCCTTCACAGGATGCACCTTGGGCACTGCAAGAGCCCGGCCGTGGCTCCAGCCAAGATGGGCCCTGGCTCAGGAGTTTCACACTTTGCTGAGTTTGGGGCCATTTCCACATTGGGCTTCATTGTGCAATTCCAGCTCCAGCTGCTGCAGTGCCACCCTCCCAGGCTGCTCTCCTCAGGTCGCTGCTGTTTGCACTTTTTGGGCCTGGAGCTGCAGCGTGGCCTTGGCTCTGGGGCTGGGAAAGGATTGCTGGCTGTGACTGAGCTGTGAGGAGAACTCGCTGACACTGGCTATGGAGCTCAGAGCTCTGTACCAGGGCACTGCACAGCCTGCCAAATAGGAAAGAGAAAACTGAAGGCATCAGTTCCATCCCAGCCAGGGCACAGCAACCCTGGAGGAACTCCTGGCCTGCAGGCACCAGGGGCTGCTCACTGCCATGAACACAGCAGGCTCCTGGAGCCCTCATGGGCACAGCCCTGCCTGTGTTATTCCTGCAAGGAATTCAACAGCTGGAAACAGCCAACCCAAGAGCCAGAGCTGTTTGCTAAGAGGGTTTTGGTTACTAAATGCAGAAACCCACAGAAGACTTTTTTTCTTTGCTCTCCAAGAGAAATGGAGATGATACACACGTGTTTTATTAGTGCACAAGTGCCATCAGAGGACCTCATTTCCAGGGAAAATTAAAATACCAACTTCCCTCTCATTTACTGAGGAAAGTGAACACAACTGGGGAGACAACTAAAATAAGTCAGAGAAATGCAAGAGAAATGGGGCAGCAGGCACAGTGAGGAGCCAAATGGGCCAAATGCTGTCCTTGGAAACTCCAGCATAAAGGGACCACACTCAGCACAGGAACAGCTTCAGGACAGCTTCTCCAAGGAAACTCAGGCACAGCCCCCAGGAGCTCAGTGTCCTGCCTGAAAGGGGCAGGAATAACTGAATTTCATGGTCAACAGCTCTTCCTCCCCAGGAGCAGAAGCACCTTGAACTCAGAAGAGAGGATGTGGAAGCAGAACTTGGGTCCTTCCTTTATTTACCTCACTGCATTCTCACACTGGAGAAGAACTCATCAGTGACAGTCAGAACTTGAGGAGTAACCCAAACACTCAGGGCAGTTTTCAGGAGCAGGAGACCCACATGAGCAGAGCCAACACCAGGGACAGACACGGATGTGACAGCGATGCCAGAGTGTGGGCTCAGCTCCTTGCAAAACACACCCGAGGCCACCATGTGCATCCCAGTGCTGGGGTGGAGAAACAGACCCAGGAGCCAGGACCCCTCTCCCAGGACAAGATCAGAGACTCTTCCTCACTGAAGAGCTGGATGTGCTCGACCTGCAGAGGCTTCCCTGGCGTGCAGCGCTGTGGCTGGGCAGCAACACTTCCACCTCCTCCTCCTCCTCTCATGCAGCACTACCTTTTTTTCCAACAGTTGGGCAATTGTCTGAAGAACTCTAAGAGGGGAAAAACACATTCCTCTGAAACAGCATCACTGCCAGGCACAGGACTGCAGGATCATCCAACCTTACTGCTGACCCCATGCTTAAAAAGCACCTTGAAAATAAAATATAGCCCTTATTGCAGGCAATATTAAAAGCAAGAAGAAAAGCAGTGCCCTCTTTTTACAAAGGACAAAATGTACCTTTGGATTTCTAAACCTCCTTTTTCAATGTTTTGTGCTTTTTTTTCCCCCTGTGCTTCTCTCCCACGTGGAGGGGATGAAGAAATATTGTGGAGGGTGGTGGCTCAGGACAGTTTAAGTGTGCATGAACCGGCTGTTCACTTTCAGCACAGCACTTGTGCTCCAGAGGGATCACCCCAAGCCCATGACACTGCTCCTTCCTCCAGCAGACCTTCATGAATTCCAGCTGGAGACTCCTTTTTCTTCCCCCAGGGCCAAAGGGAAACTCACGGATATTTTTCATGTTTAGGATGTGGGGAAGGACACGCAGCAACACTGAAGCATATTAAATTGCTGCATTTCTCTTCCCCCCACTCCTCCCTCTCTTTTTCCAGAAGAAGGGAGTCTTCCAACCCCTAAAACTGACCAGAAGAGCAGAGTGCATGGGAAAAGCACCACCAAATCCATGGGCCCCTCTGAGCCCCTGTGCACCACACAGGAGTCACCACATGCTCACAGCAGCCACCACCAGCTCGACTCCCAGCCCCTCTGCTGGTGTTAAAACCATTTTTGGTTTGGGGGAACAAGAGGAAGAGCATCCTCTGCAGCAGGGAACACAAACCCAGTGGCCCTGCAGCACTGGGGACACCTTTGGCTGTGTCAGCAGCTCATCACTTCGCAGCTTTGGGCAGGAAGAGCTGCTGCCAGCAATGACATATTTTACCCAAGATTTCCTGAGCAAAGCTAAATTTGGAGAATTCAGTGTTTATCACCATTGCTTTGATCCAGAAACACCAGAGGATGTAATGGGAGCTTCAGTGGAGCAGCCACGGGCAGCCCAAGTTACCAAGGACATTGGGCAGGACCAGAGCTGTGTCTGTGGTTGATTTTCACACAATAACTGCTAGTGAGAACTTTTGGAAAGCTTTTCCCCTTTTAAAAACCAAACCTCTCACTGAAGCCAGCAGTGCCAGTCAGTTCATGAAATGTTTTTATCCCAAATTGAAGGATGGGGGTTTGGCTGTGTTTGTGTTTGGCAGTGTCTGTACATGTGGATGATTTAGGCAGACAAGATCTGCTGCTTTTAATGCCCAGCTGCTCCATTTAATCCCTGTTAAAACTGGTTTTCCCCTTCCAATTTCTTTAAACACTACTGGGAGGCTTGTTTAAAATACATCCCTTATAAAGGCTCCTAGCAACTCTGAAATGAGAGTTTTCCTTAATCTTCCTGCTAACTTCAGGGGATAAACTGTTCAGCTGTCACCATGTCACAGTGTGGGTGATGATAATGAGCTGCAGGAGAAGCCAGGCCACAGAAATCCCAAGGTCCCACTGCACTTCCCTCTGCCCTCACTCAAACAAGGTCTCCTGAGGAGATCTAACAGAGCAGGAGTCCCCAGGTCCTGCAGAAGAGCCTAGCACCTTCCAGCAAACACTGATTGAGATCTGCTAATTAAGGTCCTCTTCACCAGAAGCATGATGGTACCAAGAGGCCACCAGGACTTGGACAGCAGGAAAAAGTTCCTGGGCATTTTGTGCATGGAACTGGATCTGCCTTCCTGGAGAGATGATCTCTGCATGTGTCTGACATGGCCAGGCCCACATCTGCACTTGCAGGCAGGAATGTTACTCCTCCTTCAGCTCAGTTGCACATCAAAAACATACAGATTATGATAAAAAAAGAGAAATATAACCAGCTTTAATAAATATCAAACAGGAAAAACTCCACACATATCAGAAATTGTATTAATTTGGCTTGGTATCCTGCATAAGTTGAAAGCCTGAAGCAGAGCAAGCCTGGCATGTATTCTCTTTGAAAGGTTCCCCAGCCCCTGTATTAATGTGGTTTTCCTCCATTATTCACAGAAATCTGAAAGTTTCTCTTTCAGCAGGGACTGAGCAACAATTTTTACCTTCAGAATAGAACCATGTAGAGGCACAGAATAGAAACATGTTCATGGTATTTTGCCATCACAATTGCACTGTGAATATTCAACAGAAAGCAGAGTGAGAAATCTGCCTTATGCTTACAACAAAGCTCTAAAATTTCCTTCACACCAGCTGTGATTGTTGTATTTTTGATTTATGTTTGCTTCTGAGGGATGCACCTTTCCCTCACTCAATGAAACCTCCTGCCATTCCCTTCCAACAGGAATTCCAGTTGTACAGAGCTGGGTAGGAAGCACAGGGCAGATTTGGGGGTTATTTCCACTTCAGAGAGGTCTCTTATGCCAGAAAGTGAAACAGAAACCTCTCTGCAGGTGGGGGACAGCTCCCAGGTGTTCTGTCCTGCACACTGATGCTGCAGAGCCGAGTTAAAGCCCTGCTGTCCCCTCCCCAGCACCTGCCTCAGGGATAAAACCAGTTTCATGTGCTCAGGGAGGTTTAGCAGCAGCACCAACCACTGGCCCTGGACAGAAGGGAGGAATACACTGATTTTACACTCAAACCCTCAGCCCTTCCCTCTCAAAAGTCCTGTGGTCTCCAGCTATGAAAGCCATTTTCCTTTCATTGAAAGCACACCACCCCCATTAGCCATCAGCAAAACTATTGCAGTTCCCATTGTAACAAAGCATCAAATGGAGCTTTTCCTTAACAAGTGAAGTCACAACAGCTTAACCAGTGGAAAGAACCAGGCTGCAGCTCCAGCTTAAGTCTGAGCACCCCTAAAATGACCTGTGATTAGTGACATGGAACAGCTGGGAAATCCAGCACTGACCCCAAATGCCACACAGATGCACCAGTACCAGAAAATCATCATCCAGCCCCAAAACTTTGAACTTTTGATAATTTAGCAGATGAATGTGCACCATGCTGGAGTCTTCTCTATCCCCAGGCTGGTGCTCTGAGACAGCTTGGACCTAATAATAATTTCCAAGTGAAAATACTTTTTTATAACAAGTACATATGAGGTAGCCCACGTCCTAAGCTCCAGCAGAAGGAAGCTTTCCTCCCAGCTTATCTGATTTTCTATTCATTGCAAACACCACGTTTCGGAAGGCCACTCCAGAGTTCAATTCTCGCTGCTGATTTTCCTTGGCAAGAGCCCAGGTTATCTGCAAGCACTGGCTGAGAACCCAACTGCAGCAATGTGATACCCACACCCCGTTGCACAGCAACTGGGTAACACAGGGATGTGGGAAACCTCCAGATTCCAAAATAAGGGCAGGTGGCAGAGTTATTAACATCAGATTCCAGGAGCATGCAGGAGTTTAAGAGGCAAGGAACACCAAAATTAAGAGATGCCCTTGCAGTTCCCAGCCTGCCTAGGGAGTGTCCCGGCCTGGAATGATCCCTCCCTGTCCCACAGTGAATGTCCCAGTGGGCACCTCCTGCTTTCCCTGTCCCTGCTCCTGTCCCAGCCTCCAAACCAGGAACAAGGAAAGGTCCTGCTCACCCCTGCAAGCTCAGCTTGATCAGGGAGATATCACCTGGAGAAAATGAAGCAGACAAATGAACACGTCTCTGCTGGGGCATCCCCCAGGAGATTTCTGAGCTCAGCCAAGTCCTGATGGATTTTTCTCAAGCCAAGGACCATCCCACATCAGTCCCCTCCACCACTACCTGTCTATGCTTCAGCAGAGAAAACAGACCTCTGCAATACAATTTAATTCATTAGAAGTCTTTCAACACAGTAAAATTAACAATTTCTAAGTTTCCTGCCCAAATCACCATGTTTCCCACTCCAATTCCTTCACACAAAATGACAAACATGACAAAGCCCAGGACAACTAACCAGTAAAAACCAAAAATCTTCCCTCTACACCCAAAAGTGTTTCTTTGCTCCACAAAGGAGAAGCTGGATCCTGATCCCTCTTCCCAGAGCTGCTGCAGGGCACCACAACCCCAGTGCTGACACAGATCCTGGGCTTTGTCACTGGGACTGGGCTGCTTTGTGCTGCTGCTCCTCCTGATCCTATAAACACAGAGCTCAGGGTTCTACAGAGCAAACATTTGAGCAATTTATACCACATGTTATCTTATTTTTATGTATAATTTGCAGACCAAACCCAACCTTCTGAAATCCTGGCAGGGATGCAAACCAATATTCCTTCCAGCATTTGTGCTCACACCTGGAGGAGCTGATGCAGCAGGTTCAGCTGAGCAGCCATGGAGAACCCTGGGGTCCCTGGTCCCCTGCCCAGGCTGTCCTGCTCCAAACTGGGATCCCTGAGGTCCCTGGTCCCCTGCCCAGGCTGTCCTGCTCCAAACTGGGAACTGTGGCCTCAGTATCTCAGAGCCAAATCCATCACTTTTTATCACAAAGGTATCGCTTGAATTCCTACCCTGAGCTTGGAAAAAGGCTGTCAGGCCCAGATGTTTTAGACTAAGGACTGGCCTCAAACCAGCATTTTTCAGCAAACTTGGTCCTGTAAGAGAATTTCCAACAAAATTTTGAGATCAAACACCGCTGGAGCTGTTTCAGCACAATGATCCATGCAGCCAAAAGCCAGATTTAATTGTGCCCCTGCACTTTGATGCCAGACACTTCATGTTATGGGACCTCATGTACCTTGTGTGATTTATTCCCTTCATGCTGAAGTGTTTCTTGTAAAACTGTTGGGAGAAAGTAAAGAGGAATTTAGTCTGCTTCCACATCCAAGACTAGTACTACTGTTGTGCTGGAGGATTATTCCAGTTATTGATGTCTGGAAACAGCAGTTCACTGGGAACAACAAGTACATCTCACTCCCTCCCAGAGCTCCCTGGGATCACAGGAAAGGACTGGAATCAGGCAGCAAGGCAGAGTATTTGTCACAATACATGGCATAAACAGAATAATACCCATGCCAACCTAGCTGGTTTGGGATGCAGAGGGATGAAACACATTTAATACATCAGCAATTCAGACAAAAAAAGGTTACACTCAAGCTTGCAAGAAAGCTACTTCAATTTATAGTAATAGTTACAGCATAATGACTTTATCAGTTTTTAAATGATAGTGGGATGCTCTAAGCTATCAATTCCCCATTTTAAAAGAATGCCATGTTTATGTCACATTTTTCTGACTGAAACACAGCTCTGAGGAAGCCTTCCCAGCTTTCCCCCTGCCTCCATCAGGCTGCCATGACCCCAGCATTAAACAGAAAGGTCTGACACAGCAGAGGCCAAAACCCTTCTGTGAAAAATCAGCTCCCACAAACACTGTGGGCACAACCTGGCACTTCAACTTTCTTTAAACTTAAAAGTTACATGGCAAATCCACCCCCAGTGCTGCATCTAGGAATTAGTTCTGTTGCCTCACCCCCAGCCCAACTTCTTGGGAGCAACAAACTGGAACTGTGAGCTGTGCTGGCCACCAGCCCCATGTGGAACAGCTCTGCAGCGGGGATTTTGGACACTGTAAGCCAGCACCACCAGAGGACTGCACAGAAGAGTCAGAGAAGCAATATATCCTGCTCAGGAGAACAAGAGAGATGGGAGAAGAGATGGGAGGAGGGATGAGCTGGCCACGCACTTGGAGGTAATGGGAAAAGCAGGAGGATGTGCTGGAGAGCCCTGAGCGGCCAGCTCGGGCTGAGTAAGCCCAGTTCAAAGCACTCCTCAGATTCCAGCAATACCTCACGAGCACAACATGCCCAGAAACGTGGCTTTCTTATCCTCTCCTGTGCTGTAACCATGCAGCTTGCAGCCCTACAGGTTTTCTGGGAAATCTATTAAAAGCCCATGAAGTGCCCAGCAGCCCTGACCGAAATGACCATGACACAGGAGCATCTGGTTCCCACCAAGCATGACTCCCTTTAAAGCCTGGATATCACCTCCTCTCCAACAATGCCTGGGCAAGCAGCTCCTCCAGGCACATGGGACAGAGCAGCCACCTCCTCCCACCACACATAAAAAACCCTCCGAGAAGGGAAGGCACAGAGCAAGCACTAAATTCACAGAGCAAACATTAAAGTCAAGAGTCTTTAATGTACGTACTGAAGTAGAAACCATCAAGATGTATTTCACTGCCACAAATAGCAAATATTTAAAAATAAAATATTATTTTTAGCCTAAGTGGTGCTTAAGGACTCGAGAATAAAACATTGCCCAGAGACAGGGAAATGTTATCAAGTGAAAATGCTGAAGCAGCCGTGTCCTGCTCAGGGAACACCAGCTCAGGGCAGAGAGAAAGCATTTGGGATCCTGTCTCAAACCTTAAAACCTTTTGGTTTCAGCCAAAAACCAGAGGAAAATGAATCAGGTAGAACACCTCGGTGTATCTACAAGGTTAAAACAAATAAAATGATACAGAAACTCACATCACATTTTCCTCTAGCAAAGGCTGTTCTGCACAGGGCAATTTATCCCCTGCTTTTCTCTGCCACAAGCAGTGACTGTAAGGTCAGGATATAGAATTCCAGCTGCTCCCAGACAGGTAGGGATTTACCAAAAAGGGGCTGTAAAGGAGAACAGACTGGGTTTGTCCCTTCCTGCTCCTTTACGACGCATGACAGACATCCTAAGAAAGCAGGAAAGCAGGCTGGGAAAATAAATCCCCTCTCCACAGTCTCAATTTGAGATTTTCTTGAACAGAGGAAAAGCTAAATTAACATGGAAAAAAATCATCAGCGTTTTGAAATATCTACAATTACAGCTAGGTTTTGTTTTCTTTTTAAACAGTTTAAATCAAATGTCTGAAGAAGCAGATGGGAAACTCTCATGTGCTAAAACTTGAGGCTTCTACCAGAACTCTCCATTAGGAAACCAAAGACAAGGCTTAACAAAGAAGATGTTTAAGATCATAATTCTTATCAAAAAATCCTGAAAGGCTTAAAGAAGTTGGAAACTTATTTCCCCAGCAGTTCTGGTCCCCGTGCAGACAGATGGAGGGAGACAGCTTCCCCCTCCCCAGCCCAGGGTGGGTGAGGTAGGGATTGACTAACTGTGGAAAAATCCACATAATTGAGAAGACAAATGTTGAACAGTTATTTTATGGCTTGAACTATTCAAGGAAAAAGGCTGCCCGTGCCAAGGGGCCAGCCAGGCTCATTGTGTGTGTGAGCAGCCTGGGCAGCAGCGGCGCTTTCATCCCACCAGGTGTGGCTCCATCCAGGGCTCTGAGAGCAGCAGCAGCATCTCCAGTGGCACAGAGAGCAGCAAAACCCACAACAGGCTCAGGAGCACAGCCCACTGCTGAGACCATTTGCTGCTTCCCATGAGAAGCCCCATTTTCAGTCACTCAGAACGATGAAAAGCTGTAACGACCCAGGCTGGAGATCCCCGGCTTGGAGCTGCTTCCAGATGAATTTTCAAACTAAAAAGAAATGAAGTTGCAGCCAAAATATCTGAGCCATTTCAGAACAATGCTGTTCCTTCCATGTTAAGACTCTGCAGTGGCTTCAGGAGCTGCAGTACCCCGATGTTTTCAGTGACACACACAGAAGATACAGGGAGATGCAAAAGGACCCAGGAGGGGAACTGGCTGAGCAAGAGTGCTGGAATATGGATGGGTGGTTTCAAAAGTGAGGATTAGACACATTCAGAAGGGGAGATTAAAGATCAAATCAATAAAAGCAGCAGAATGAGAAGTCTGAAGGAAGCAAGTTAGAAAGAGGAAAGTGCAAGCTAGGGAAGGTCCCAATGGAAAATGAGAACTTGTCTAGCCCAGCTGCTGCTCTAACTCAGCTGAAGCTGTCTGGAACGACACATGCCCCTAAAGGTGTCCCACAACAAGGGCTTCCCAAACTCCTGACACAGGCTGTGTAGGGTTTTTTGCCCCTTCTGACCTCAACTGAATCCTGCCACCAAAAGCCTCCCTTCCCTCTTGAAGCAGCTTTGCCTCATTCTTCAAGAGCCCTGTGCCTCACCTGCTGTCCTTCACTCTGCTACCCCAGCAGGGGCCCTTGCCTGCAGTCCCACCTCAGTGCTGCACCTCAGGCTCTGTGCCCTGGCCACCCCCAGACAGACCCAGCCCAACCCAAGCCATGTTTCATTCCAGCCTATCCCTAGGAACATTCATCCAACCCCTGACACTCCTAGGGAAGGAAAATCATTTGTGCCCATAGTGCCATAGACTTACAAAGACATCTCATGCAACAGCACCAAAGCTGTTCTGAAGTTCAAATGACACCTAATTCTTTTCATAAGGCTCTTGCACAGAAAAAATCCAAATTCATTTGACTCTTACAAGGACGGAGCTATCATCTCCCCAGTGCTTACAAAAAGTTTGCTCTGCTGTCCCAATCTGACTGCTGGAAACCCATCCCAGCAGGGCCTGAGAGGCTGCAGGAGGATGGAAACCCATCCCAGCAGGGCCTGAGAGGCTGCACAAGGATGGAAACCCATCCCAGCAGGACCTGAGAGGCTGCACAAGGACGATTGCTCCTTGTTCCTCCCCGTGCTGTCAGCAGCCCTCTGTGAAGCCATGGGCAGGACACCTCACACTTCCCTCATGCTGCTCCAATCATCCAACACTGCTGAAATTACCCTGAGCCTGAGCTCCAGAGTTCCCTGTGCAGGTTCCCATCTGGCTGCTGACCCAGGCTTGGAGACAGATCCACTCTGCAGTGGCTTCCCTGCTTTTTTCCACATTGCTTTTAAGAATACCAGGAAATTTCACAGATAAATAAACACTGGAAATTCTGAAGCAGCAAAGGCTTGTACTTAAAAGGTTAGGAAACACTGTAATTGCTTTTTTGTAGATACCTTTCTCAAAGCAATGCAAATTCAGTGTAACCTTGGTTTCCATCACCCAGCAGGCAGCACAGGCAGGGTTACTTCCTTGACAGATACCAAATAATTTGTTTTATCCTCATCACCCAGCCCAAGGCTGCATTCCTCACAGACTGCACACAACTCCAGCTCTGCCTTGAAGAGTTAAAGCTCCCTCACAGACCTTTCCACGATGGCCCTGCTGACAGCAGGTCTGAGTGTATTTTGATTTTGACAGCTTCCTTGGGAGATGAAACACTATTATTTCAACTCAGATGGAAAATAGGAAAACTAATAGTTAAGGTTTATTTTGGATGTTCAGTAAAAGAGAGTTTGAACTTCTCTTTTTTTTAAAACCACATGCAAACCATACCTTATCTACCTTTCCAAGCAATATTTAATATATTTTGATGTACATGGTTTCGTGGTGGACTTGGCAGTATCAGGTTCACAGTTGGACTCAGTGATATTAAAGGTCTTTCAGAACGAAATTATTCTACATCCCCAATCCTTCCTGAGAGATGGCCCAGATGATCCTCAGAGGTCCCTTCCCAGCCCAAGCATTCCATGATTCCCTGCACCCAGAGCACAGCCTGCAGCCCCTGCCAAGTGCCAAGACCCAAGCCAGAGCCTGGGGTGCCAAGTCAGGCACACAGGGAAGCACTCCTGGAAAAGCTCAGCTGGGATGGGTTAAGCCCCCTCACTCCCAGCTCCTGGGCAGCAGCACAGACAGTTTTATGCTCTGAGACAACATTTATCTGCTGCTGCTGCCACAAACCCTCTTACAAGCCTGGTCTCACTCTCCAAATGTTTTGCCACACCTGGAAGGAACGAGGGAGGGGCCTTACAAACAGCTTTTGTCACCACATATGCACAGCTCAACCCCAGAAGAGATCAAGTCCCATGCACAAAATGAGGCAAGATCTGCAGAAAACAGCATGCAAGTGTTTTAGGACTAAAAATACACCCAAGGAGTGCCATGTAACCTCAGGTCTGCCTCTTCCCAGCTTCTCAGTGTTCACATCCAGCCTATTTAGACCACTCAAGACAAAAAGCAAAGTTAATTTTTCCCCTAGGAAGGGTTAAATCCACTTAAACAATGTGCAATAAAGACAGAGCAGTGCCCCAGTAACACTGAAGTTGTTTCTATTCCATACAATAAGCTCAAGAAGCAAAATTAAAATCTATCTGCATAGTCTGAGGTCACTCAGGCTAGGGATGGTTATTTTAAATCTGAATATTAAAAACATATGGTCCTCTAAGGAGATTTCTAGCAAAGCTGAACCTGCTGGTGCTCAGCTTTTCCCAGGGAATGCTGAACACCTCCAGAGCCCACCAAGCAGGACTGGAGCCATCTCCAAGGGGGTCACAGCAGACAGGGCTGGGACTCCATAGGATGAAAACAGATATTGTTTAGACAAGATGATGAACATTTCTAAAAATTTCATCTTTAATCATTTCTGATTTACAAACTAATCCTAACAATGATGCAATGCATCCCCAGCCCCTCTGCTCTGAGGCTCATAACTCAAGCACAGCCCATACACAGTGCTAATTAGTTTGTATTACAGCAAAAATGCTCTTAATAAACAGAAAGGTGAAACAACTTTTAGATTTTGCAATAGCCATGTAAATAATCTTTAGGAGAAGCCCTTTACTGTCCATACCCTGACTGGGCTGGCTACACCAGGAGCTTGGGGCTGAGCACTGCCCTGGGAGAGGGGAATCACATTCCTGAGGCTGTTTCCAATAAGTTTCTGCATCACCAGGAATATTTTCACTCCCTTTACTAATGATACCAGGACAATTCTCTAGGTGTGTACAGAGCAGCAGCCAGAACAGAGCTCCAATCTTGAGCATTTTGATGGCAGTGGCAGAGAAAGAAAAATCTCAGGGTAACAAAAATCTCACACCAGGCTGAGTCCCCCCGAGGATTTTGTGCCACCCACTGTGACCAGAGGTGACACTGCAACCTTGGTTTGCAAAGCTATTGTAAACAAAAACATAATGCTTCCATTTCTGGTTGGTTTCAGAAACTTGATTTTGACAAAGAATTCAAAATGTTACATAACCATATAATTAAAGGATTATTATGAGAGATAGTTTACTTAAAATGATTCATTCTGGTTAAGAACATCCTGACTGGGTACAGCATTCTCCTAACCAGGAAAAGGACATAAAGGGTCTGATTTTGCAGCTTATCTATTTATGAACTTATTTATGCTCTGCTCTAAACTTTAGAGGAGCTGGAAGCAAAGGGACTCATCCTCAACAGAGCAAAGCAAACGGGCACTGAAGGGGGAAAAATGCCAAACAGAGCACGTTTTGCAAGCTCCCAATATTTACCATCCATCCCAGAGTATTCCATTCTCATGCAAGCATGTCACAATGAGAAAACAACATCTCTATAAGGGTAAAACAAACAGCATTCACAATTTCTGAAAGCATTCTTCCACAATTATTGCAGTAGATTAGATTGCCTCATCACCAGGGCCAGAGGCCATTTACACTATTTTCTTTCTTTTTTTTTTTATGGAACAGATGAAAGGATTACAGAAAGTTTTTCTGGGGCCAAATTTGGAGCTAATGATGGGAAAATTCTTTTGCTAATCCCCACTGCTAGCAGACTCCTGAGGCTGGAGAAAAACAACATCTCCTGGTACCCTGCTTCTATTTTGCTCATCAGTGCAAAATGCCCAGCTCAGGAGGTTTGCAAAGTCCATCAGCTTTAAGCAGAGGCATCAAATCTGCAGGACAGGGCTACAGTGAAAACCTGAGTAAAGAACCACGTGGGAGTCCCATTAAAACTTGGATGCTGCACAATGAAAGCCAGGATGGGACCCAGCCACATCCACCTGAGCTGTACCCTGGGGGGAAAGGGCTTTTCCAGGATATTCTGTGCCAGGCAGGCTGGAGGGATCCCACCTGAGCAGTCCCTGCTGGCTCCAGAGGATTCTTGGAGAGATGGGTGGAAAGATGTGGAGCTAAGCCAGGCTGGTGTCACCACCTGTCCATGCACAGGGACCTTTCCATGGGCTCAGCTCCCTCCAAAGCCCAGGGATGCTCTGGGACAAAGCTCCAGCCCTGCTCCTGCCCCTCAGCCCAGCAGTGCAGGAGGAGCAGACACCAGTGAGGCACCTCCCTCCCAAAGGCAAAGTTTCATCATTTTGCAGTCACTGAACAAACACAAAGGAATTTGCATGCACCGGCTCTGCGAGGAGTAAACTTTGCATAATTAATCCAATCCTCGGTCCTGCTGCATCTGCAAAGGCACAGCTACACCAGCTGGCACTCCAGGGAAAATGCCTCTGGCCACCTCGGAGAGCTGGGAAGTGCAAACACCTCCAGAGAGACGGAGCTGTCTTGGAATGGAAAAAGCAGACCTAGGAACAAGTCTGGAAAACCAGTACCCAACTCCCTAAAGCCTAATTCATTAATGCACATTATCAGCTACTCTTGAATTAAGCCAGGTTTTTTTTTAACACCAGGACAAGCTACAGGCACCTCCTGAGCTGCAGAAGGTGGGAACATCCCCAGCAGGTCAGGGAAGTGGAAGTCAAGCTTCCCACAGAAAGGGGCGGTTTGATGGAAAATCTGACTCGAGGAAAAAAGAAATGTTGAAGCAGCACTTAATGAAGATGAACTTCCCCTGCCTCCCCACGATACAGACGATGCCATTATCACTCAGCACTAGGAAGGAAAGGGATTCCAGGGAAGGGGAAATTGCAGGGCAGTTATCCTCATCAACCTGAGCGTGCAGCAGTGACACGAGCTTGGCAGAGAGCCTGAGCAAAGTCTGCTCACGGTTAAGGGCATGAAGTAAGATGTGCACAGGGAAAACAGCCCCTGGAAAATATTGCTAAGGACTCCAGCTTTTCCAGGGTGCCAGTGGCAACAAAATGTCTGACCTTAACCCCCCCATATCCGCCCAAAAAAAAATAAAGGGATTGCATAAAGTCAGCGGAAACATGGGAGTTCCACTTGCCTGGCAGGGATGAAGCCAAGTGCTGAGTGATCTGCCCCCACATCTGTCAAGTCAGGCTGTTTCCCAACTGTTTTGGACAGCTTCAAGCTCTCCTGATGACACTTCCCACACGGCTGGCAGGTCTGCTGCCCTGCCTGAGGGACACGAGCAGAGCTCAGGCTCTGAGCAGCCTCCTCAGGATCAGCACACGCAGTCCTCACCACCTCCTACTCCAAACACTCAGGAAAGTTTCCCTCTTTTGAGAAAGAGTTGCCTCAAGGTAGAGACAACACAGGGATATTGCTCAAGGCTTTGTAACTGTCTGTAAGACAAAACATGAACACTATTTGCATTATTTGTAAAAAGGAGGCTTAAATATGTTCCATTTCACAGATATTTCGAGGCCTCATTGCTAGAAGAATTCTGGCAAAAATGCAACAGCACAAAACACAGAACCTTCAAGGTCCCAAAACAGTAAGAATTTGGGGAACCATCCTCAACCCTCAACAGAGGAATGGGACACAAATCATGTATTTTCCTGAGGAGAAACCACTGTTCCACAGAGAGTCCATAAACATACTTATGCTTCCCACCTGTTTCCTATTTAGAGCAAAAACAAAAAGCAATTAATATGACTTTTCAGACAGCAATTAATAAAGAAACCTATGAGATGAGACCCCTAATTGAAAATGTCTCTCCTCACATGAGGCCAAGGATCAAAATATGACAAGAGCACTAAGCACAGTCTCTCCCAGCTGCACAAACCCTTCCTTAACAACCATAAGATTAATAAACAAAGACATATTCTAGGCATTTCCTCTTCCTCCTGGATTTAGCTGTGGCAAACAGGAGAAATCCCTCCTCCTGCTTCACTCTGCTTCAGAACAGAGCTCCCATGCAGCACCTCACAGCAGTGATGTGGATTTGGGAACCCCTCACTCCGAGCAAGCTCACAGACAGATACAAAGGGAAAATCTCATCCCAGGAAGAAGCAGGTTTCAGGATTAGATTCCAGGGTTTTCATTTACTAGCAAGGAACAGGCACTGCCCTGCTCAGTGGTGAAGCAAAAGCCAAGGATGAAGCACAGGGGTGCAGCAGCCTTTGTGAGAGGGAGAGGCCCCGCAGCTCTCCCTGGACTATTCCAGACTGAAGGAATGGAAAAATCAGGAGCACTGGGGGATCTGCTCATGTCATGTGCACCATGAAGGGGGTGACAAAGCAGATTTACAGGAGAGCAACTCCACTTGGCCACTGGCTCCTCTGAAAGGAAATTGGCGCTCTATTCACCAATAGTTCAATATTGCACTTAATTTGATCTACATTCACTGTCACAAACCCTCCCAAACCCAATCATTTGCAGCAAACAATGCAATGCTTCTTTAATCGCTGGCTCAAGACTTTTCCATTCAGTTAATCAGGAAAGAAATAGAGTGAGAATGCTCAAGTGAAGACCTGCAACACATAAAAACTGTCATAAAACAGAAAAATGCAGAAGATGGAGCAGAAAATTAATTCTGTGCTTTGGACCAGTAATCACTGATGTCTTTGCTCAAGAGTCAGGCTTGGGGAAACACCCCAAGAATTACACACTGGGCACAGCCCACAGGGAATGGAGTGAGGCACAACAAAATCAGGTGATGAATGGGTAGAATCTGCAGGGGCTGCCTGAACATCAACCTTTAGTGTCAGCTGCTTGCAGTGTGGGCAGAAGGAGCAGTTGTGTGAGAAGGAAACAAATCCCAGTCTTACATAAAAATGAGGCAAAACCTTGTCCTTACCATTCTGCTCATCCAGCTCATTCCCAATTTCCTGCCCCATTTGTTTTTGCCGGGATATGATTGAAGAGAGAGCATCAAGTCCAGCATCTTGTTCTGCAGCAGGAAAATATATTAAATTGCTTTGAAAAGTTCCTGAAATGCCAGGCTACATAAAATAGAGAAATAAAAAAAATCTACTCTGTGCTTAAAGGGCTAAAATGTATTAAGAAAAACACATGAACACAACATGAAAATTAATCCTTATGGCAACAGTACTCTTGAAATAATGTGAATGATGGGTAAATAATTTCCCTGTTCTGGCAGGGACATTTTACTGAGGATCCAAAAAAAAAAAAAAACCAAGAATTTAATATTCAGCTGTTACTCAATCAACTCAATCATAAATGCAGGGGACTTTCTGGCACACACAGTGAGCTCCTGATTAGCCTTTTTAAATTTTCCAAGCAACTTTTAACATGAATAAAAAGAAAACAGGTGATGCAAACACCCAAGAATTCAAAGAGATTTTTCAAGCTGCAAGAGGGTGGGGGAAGAGGGCAGTGAAAGTGTGATGTGCTCCCAGAGCTCTGCAGAACTCCTGTGTGAAGAACCACATCCCCTGTGCCCTGCAGGCAGCAGGGAGCCCCTCAGCCCAAATGTGCAGCTCTCCCTGCCCAGAGCTGCCAGCAGTGGCACAGGAGGAGCTGCAGAGGTCAGTGCCCAGGGCACAGCAGGGATGCCCAAATGGAATGGCCAGGACACCCTTCACCTCCACAGCCCTCCAGCACCTCGTTCAGCCTCAGTTTAATTAGCAATAAGGTAATTAAAAATGCAGCTGAGGTTCCCCTGGACCATCCAGATTCTCACAAGCTGTTCCCAGGCTGAGTGAAGCAGGCTTTATCTGGAGATGATTTCATTCCATCACTTCCAATACTTGAATTGCCTGGAAATGACCTCATTAACCACCTGACCTCCACAGGCTGGGGTTTCCCAACACTTCCAAAGACAGAGATTCCTGATGGGTGCAGAGGGCCAAAATCTACAGCCCCTTTCTGGATGAATTAATTCTTACCTTGTTCCAATTCAACGAGATATTTAATGACACCCAGCAACAGCCTCATGCCCAAAGCAGTTATGTGATCACACTGCACACCAAAACCATCATTATGGGCAAAATCAGGACTTTCAAAATTTAATTTAAGAAGTTGCATCCAGTGAAGAACATTACAAACACAAGGCTGCTCCTGCAAATACAGAAAGCAGCTGCCTGGAGCCGTTTGACATCTGTAAATAATAAAACTTCAGCACAGGTTAGTGTACTGAGATTCAAACAAAGGCTCCTCTCAGAGTCCCAGAGATGCTCAAAACAACCAGAAAGGCTCTTGTACCTTCAATGATCCTTCTCTGCTGCTGCCTGAGCTCATCAAAGCCAAGTCCTCTGGTCTCCTCAGATTCTTCCAGGAGCCAGGGGTTGGTGTTGCCTCGTTTGGCCCCTCCTGCCATGAGGCTGGATCTGAAAAAAGTTCCAGAGAGTGATTTCCAACCTCAATCCCCCTGGCAGAAAGCAGCACACAGCAGCACACTCTGGGGCTCTGTGCAACGCCAGGAGGAATCAGCCAAAAGCTACCCCCAATAACAAATTCAACAAATCCAGGTGGTAAGGAAGCAGAGAATTCATTTTACAGGGATAATCAGACTGTATAATATACCCACAGACTGTACATTATATCCACATAAACTGTTGTTTGCCTGTAGAACACACAACACTCCTGGGAATACACATTATTCCTGTATTTGCTACGTGATCAAAGCACAAACTTATAAAAATACTTCTACAGCCTCAAAAAGTAAAAGGATCCACTTGTTAGTAGAGATGCAAATCAAATAAGACTTTTAATTCCCTGCAATCCTGACTAAACTTAACCAGGAACATTCCTGAATTTCAAGAACTGTAGATGGACACAGCTCCCTAGTCTGGCATCAACCTGAATGAGAAGCCAGGAACACACACTCTTAAATGAAAGAGTAATTAAATAATGGGTTTTCTTTTCAAAGAATTATGACTTGAGATTGTTCACATTACAGACACTTCCCTGGTGACCACAGAAAACAAGTTTTCCATGTCCAGGACACATAAATCCAAGCAGTAAAATGAAACCCTTCTTAAATATTTCCTCAGTACCAGATTTCTGGTTCGTGCCTCTCAGCTCTTCACTGGCCTCTCCCACAAGACAAACCCCAGGACAGACTGAGAGTCCCCTGACCCCAGAACTGCTACCCAGGTTTGGGGGGAGGCACGGTAAAGTTGCTCCCCCACAGATGTTCACAAGCTGAAGCTTTTGCTTTCTGCTCTCCTCTCTTTAAACTCTGTACTTCATTCCCATTTTACCTTTTCCCTGTTCTTTCCCAACGCACTTCCACAAACAACCCAAGAACAGAGAGGGTTTTTAGGATCTCTCAAATTCTCAATTTAGTTACACCAAGACCTAAATTTGAACGCTGCAGTTGTTTTGGTGTTTTTGAATCGAGTTTTGAACTGAGCTGCTCTCCAGGAGATGCTGCCCAGTGCCCACAGCTGCTGCACATCCCTGTGGCCACAGCCCCGGGCCAGGAGGTCACTGTGCACAAGGACAGCGGGGCCAGGAGGGGTCAGGGCCCTGCTGGCACTGGAGGGGTCCGAGCACAGGCAGAGCTTGGCCCGGAGCTCCCGCAGGAATCGCGGGCAGCTGGGGACATCTCCTGGCCGTGGGATGGAGCAGCGCTGCTGCAAAATCACCCCCAGAGCAGAGCTCTGCAGCTCCTCTCCCTGGCCACCGGAACGCGGGCACGGCACTCCAGCTCGAGGTGAAGTCAGAATGAAAAATAGAAAAAACAAACAAACAACCTTTTTGATAAAAGTGGCTAAAAAAAGCACTTTTTATAAATCTCAACATCTCTCTTAACCACCCCAGAGATGCTGAACACCAAAGCAGAGCCAGCCCTGCTGTTGCCACGACCAGCTGGGTGTCAAGGTCAACATTAGAGAGGAGCTGGGAAGATTCTTCTGCATTCCAGTCCTGCACCTCCATTAAATTTCCATGTATTTATCGAGGTTGGCAATCAGGCTTGATTAGACAAACTTACACACACTTGGAACGCAGTTTACACATTACCCAGCTTTCTTCCCTGCTTTGGGGGATTAAATATGCTCTTTTACCTCCCAGTTTCACAACTGGCAGCAGGTTTGTGAACACAACAGAGGCATTTCATTGCTGAAGATGGAAACATCTCTGCAGCTCACCCAATTCAGTTCAATTAGAAGGACACAAAATCCAGGGTAACAACACCTGACAAAGTTGTTTAACTAAAGCAAAGGGAACATAAAGCTCTCTGCTTGTTAAAAAGAGCACAACTATTTCTTCCTGTTAAAAAACAGCCAAGGCAAGCAAATTTCAAATAATCTGCAGCTCTGTCTCTCTCCCTCCCACCAGTGCTCTGCCCTATTCTTGTAGGTTGGGTCATGACAAGTGGTCTGCTGGTTACAATAATCTTTGTGACATGTTTGGTAACTACCTTCCCACACAACACAGCAGAACTTCCTCCTGCCTCTGATCCTGCCCTGCCTCGCCTGGCTGGTGTGAAGATTAAAGCTTATCCAATTAGCCACCCACTGCCTCCGCCAAGTTAATCACACAAATCTTGGGAGCCTCACAGAGCACTGGAGTGTGGGGATGGCTTTTGATGATGGGAGCAGATTTAAGTAATTACAAGGCTCAGCAATGTGCCTGGATATAAAAGGTGATGGGGTTTAAAATCAGGGAGCTCTGGCACTGCCTAACAAGGGAGGGCTTGTCTTATTGCTGAACTGATAATTCTTAGAACACCTCCCAAGTAACTTAGATTACTCAACCAGCACTTACTTTAGGCCAAGGCCACACATTGAGGCTTAAGGCTTTACAAGACTGATCAGCAAGACTGAGTCTTAAACAAAACCTGGGTCATATGACAATTGGGTGGATGATCACTTGAACATTCCCTGAACTGCAGAGGGGCTCTTTGAAGCACCCAGGGCAGCCCAGCCTGGCTTCACAGGTCACTCTCCAAGGGGTGCTGCAGGGCTGGGGCATTCTCTCACTTACATTGCTCACTCTGCATTTTTAGGAAGGTCCAAGCTAATAAAGAAAACAAATACAATTTTAACATACAAAACAGAAACTCTCTCCATCTTTCCAAAAACCCATGGGAGGCCACATGAGCACAGGCACTTCCAAATCCCCTCCAGGCATCTTCCCAGGCAGAAATTTCTCCACAAGAACCTCTCCTGATAGGAAGCCTCCAGCATTCCCTGCAGCTGCCAGAGGACTTCCAGCTCCACCAGCACAAGAAGTGCTGTTCCCATGTTCCAGGAAATTCCAGGTTGCTCTTGACACCTTTTCCCTGTGGCTGAGTTCACTGTCCCACGGCTTCAAGGACTGGGAGCTGCACATGCTGGCTGAGGAGGGTCCTGGACAATCCTGACCACACAGCCAAAGGTACATCGATCCTGGAAAGCCCCAGCCCACCCCTAGGTCTGATCCTGGGACTCAGGCCTTCTCCTGGATGGACAATTCCCACCATTCCCAGAACTGAAGCCAACCCCTTCCCAGCTCCTGAGCTGCAGCTGCAGCCAGGAGGCTCCAGCAGGAACTGGGAGGGAGGAAAGACACCAGGAAGGACTTTCAGAGGCACCCAAACAACTCCTGTGGATCCCATTTTCTAAAGAGCATTAGTCCCCCACAACAACAGCCAGGTTCCCAAAAGCATTTGATACCTGAAGCCAGGCACTCATGGATTCAAGCCTGTTTGGCATTAGGCAAAATTCCTGTTTGGATCAAGGCTGAAATACCTTCCATCTGTCAGGAAAGTGTTCAACCTGGAAAAATGGTGATCCACATTGAAGAGAAAAAAGAATATGGACTCCTCTAAAATGTACCCAGGATAGCTCTTACTGAAGGTGCTTTGTGTCCCACAGATACCAGAAGCTGTCTCTATTTTTGAGAAATTCCAAGAGACATCAAGGAAGACCAGATAATTTATTGATTCTCTGATGACTGACACGGACTTCTCCAGCCTGAGACCTGGTCAGACAGGAGCAGGAATATTCCCATTCTTCTGTCTCCACAAATGTTTAAATACTTTAAAAGTTTGATATGTGACATCCAGAAAGTCAACATTCCTGGTAGCTTTTCCCACCCCTGCCTTTGGAATGGAGTGAAACCCTGGGAATTCTGCCCCATTAAAGCCCCTGCTCTAACAACCTGCACAGATCTCTCCCAGGGAGAAAAGGAGGCAGAAGATACTGGAATTGTTGTTAAATCCCAATTAAAGGAAATGTAACTGGCCCTGCTCGAGGGGAGCCACTCAAACAGCACAACCTTTCCCTGGAAAATTCCAGTGGCACCTTCATTAAGGAAGGGGCAGGAACGCTGTCCCCAGCCATGGAGCGTCCTGCCCGCAGTTGTCATTTGGGATCAAGCCTGAGAGCATTAAAGCACAGCCCTGCACCCCAGAAACAGCTCCTGAGCAGCTTCCAAAGGATGTAAAACTCACTGAGTGGTGACCAAACCTAAAGCAGCTTAATTCCAGGGAAAACCTCCCAGCCCCAGGCCCTGGGACAATAAATATGTGATCAGTGGTGCAGGAAGGTTAATGAAAGGAAGGGCTGCTGGCAAGAACAGGACCTGGGCACCGTGGGCTGTCACATCAGGGCTGGATTAGATATGGAAAAGCAGCACAAGCCAGGCAAGTGTCACTGCTCAGCTTCATCAAACTCCAGGTGCTGATTTTTCTAATGCAGGGAAAAGCTGAGTGTCAGCTCCAGGCACATTCCGGGCTGGGCTCTGCCACCTCTGGAATCCCAAAGCTGGGCCAGGACTCTGCAAGGATTTCAGAGGGACCCTGAGCTGGGAACAGCAGCTGAGCCCTACAGACCCTGGGGGCTCCGTGCCTCAGACCAGCTCCTGCCAGGATCCCTCCAAGGTCCCTCCAAAGTTCTTCCAAATTCCTTCCAAGATCTCTCCAAGCTCTCTCCAAGCCCCTTCCCTACAGACCCACACACAGCCCAGGCTCAGGCAAGACAGCAAAGTTGGATTTCCTGGCACAAAATTCAGAGCCTGAGTTGTCCCTGCCTGTACCCCTGAAAACCAGAGCCACAAGGGAGACCATGGGAAGGGACTTCACCACGGAGTATTTGGCATAGTTTTATCCATTTTTAATAAAAGAAGTTAAAAGAGAACTATAAAACATCAAGCCTTGCGACACTAGCAAATAAATACTCCCTCTGATGTTATCTTCTGCTGGAAAATACTGGATTCCTTGATTGTTTCTAATGGAGCTTGAAATTATTACGGGATTTTGGTATTTTCCTCCCGTTTTCCTCGACACTTTCTGGCTTGGGCAACCCCAGGCTGAATCCCTGAAGCAGCACCTTGCCACCACTGCCCTGCCACAGCAGGGATGGTCACAAAGGCCACACCAGCTCAGGGACTGCTCAGAGCAGGGCACACACAAGAGATCCCCCACATCCCAGTCCCACTTTTTGCCTACTCACTGTTTTAAATGTTTTGGGTGACTCAGTGATAGATTTAAGAGCCAACACAACAACAGGAGCTGCACTGAAGAACTGGAGAACCCAAACCTTGAACAACTCTTTGGGTTCAAGCCCAGCCTGGAGGTTTATCACCTGCAGCAGGTGCTGCCCTGATGTCTGGATAGCTAAAGATGACAAAGAGATCACAGTCACATGTTAGAGAATGGTTTGGGTTGGAGGGACCTCAAAGCCCATCCAGGGCCTCCCCAGCCATGGCAGGGACACCTCCCATGTCCCAGGCTGCTCCCAGCCCTGTCCAGCCTGGCCTTGGGCACTGCCAGGGATCCAGGGGCAGCCACAGCTGCTCTGGGCAATGTGGGCAGCAGGCTCTGGGTGTAAAACACACCAGAGAACACAAGCACTGCACCAACCCCCTCAGCACCTCACTGAGGAGCCCCTCAGCAAACACAAACACACACAGGAACGCTTCAGCTGAACTCTGAGTGCCACCAGCACCAGAGCCCAACAGCCACCGCTCACACGTGCTGGCAGTGACAAAAACACATCATTTGTCAGCAAATGGATCTCCCTTTGCCACCTGCAGGGGTAAATGAGCTCAGTCATCACCTCAGATGCACTCAAAGCACAGATCCTGTTGGGATTTGGGGGGACAGTGCCATACCTGCTCATGTCTGGCTCCGTGCCCTCATTCCTGTAGGATGCCTCAAGCTGTTTGTGCCGTGTCAGGAGCTCGTCCACCAAATTCTGCCTCCTGTCTCCCTCCAGCTGTGTGCTGATGGCTCTGGGTTAAGGACCAAACTCAGAAACACCAAAAAGCTTTCATTTCATTGTATAAAATAGTATTAGTTACTTGTATTTTTAGGAAGCTCCAAGCTAATAAAGAAAACAAATATAATTTTAACATACGAAACAGAAACTTTAACATACAAAATTTTGTATTTTAATATACCTTATATTTTTATACTTTATAATATAAATTTTATTTATTCTTAAAATAAATCAGACTTCTTTATCATCAAAGTTAACCATTTTAACTCAAAAAAAAGGCTCCAAGATCTAAGAGAATCGATTGGTCACATTTTTCTGAATGAAACCTGGTGTTATTCTAAGTGTATTTCTGATTTTTACCTATCTCAAACAAAATGTTTCATACAGTGGCCACAGAATGATCTTTATGTCATCATCTCAAAGTAATTAGAGAACTGAAAGGACATTTACTGCCAAATTAGCATTAAGAATAGTATTTCCTCCTCCAAAACCCAACCAAAGTCATTTTTGATTTGTTGGTCTCAAACACTGACAATGTAACAGTACTGCAGAGGTTAAGCTCAGGGAAGGATGAGATTTCTTAAAAGAGCTCCAAATTACACTGCCACCACCAGGGCAGGGCCAAGCAGAACAGAACCTTTAAAATCAGCAGGGTTTTTCTCATCTCACTTCACTGGAGGCTCCTCACACAGACCAGGGAGGCAGCTCCCAGCCAAGTGATCAGAGATGAAACAAAATTTTCCTTTGAGCATGTTTCCACTTGCAATTCATGAGCAGAGCACTCTAGAGCCACTGGTGAGCAGAGGAACAATTCCCCCAGTGCCTGTGAAGAGCTGTGGCTTCCACTGAGGAGATGTGTGGGCTTTTTATAATCAACCTTAGTGACATCCTGAAGCACTTTTAACTCTCTCCCAAGTACTGCAGAGTGGGTTCAGCAATGGCTGAACTGGTCTGTGTGTGTTTTCTGCCACAGCAGCAGCACCTGCCTGCTCAAGCACCCACTGGGCAGGGGAGTTCCAGCGCTGGCCATCAGCACAGCACAGAGGGTCAGGGCTTAGGAGGGATTTCTGCTGTGCTAGGCTGAAATTAAACATTCCTCCCTCAAACCAGAATGCTCCTGGATACGTTGAGGGAGATGGACATGCCTGTGACTCCTTAACCTCACTCTTCCAGCATATGCCAGTCTAGCCACAGGGTTACACTCCTAGCAGAAAATCTGAGATTTCTTCCCAAGGTGGATTTCACAGCATTTTGGTATCAATGTGAAGCTGCAGCCCTGTTGTTTCTTAAGTCAGTCAAAGTGAGGATAACCCAGCTCTGCCCATAGCCTGAACAAATCTTCCTCATTCCTTTCAGCAAGGCCTGGCCAAGAGACAATGCCAAGAGAAAATGCCACCCGGCCAGTTTGGTGCTGGACAAGTGACCTTGCTCATACACCAGCAGTGCCTGCACAGCACAGACAGCACCAGGGCAGCTCTGAGGTGGCTCAGACATCTCATTAAGCTCCTCTCATGCCATCCTGTTAAGGATGGGGACACAGAGGTGACCAGAGCCAGCCTCACTCCCAGCACCCCAGAGGTGCCCAGCCCTTCCTGTGCTGCAGCTGCCATGAGAAAAACAACCAGCAGCACAGAGAAAGTTCTGGTGACAAAGTCTCCTGCAAAGGGAATGAGGGGAAACCCAGAGCATGTGGCAGAGGATTGACAGCACATTTTGCACTGTGCCCCAAGCCCTGAGAGCCAGGGCTGCTGTTTACAGATACATCTGGCGTGTTGACACTGCCCGCAGCAGCAGCTCCCTCAGCTGCTCAATCTTCTCCCCGAGGCTCTGCAGCGAGGACCTGATGGCCACGTTGACCTGGGGGAACACAGAGACTGTCACTGGCCTGCTCTGTTAGATCTGCACATTTCATACTGCTTCACGACAACATATTCAACTTTTACTGCACAGGTGTGAAGGGCTCTGCAACCCCAGAGAGCCTGTTCAGAGCCAGAAGTCACTCCAGGCTGCTTACAAAACAATGCAATAGTTTCACAAACACAGTTCTAAGGCATTAATGCTGATGAATATGGAAAGTTGTGTTTCAAGCCTTTATAAACACACTTCTTTATATGGGCAAAACATTCCAGCACATTTTAATATTTTCCAGATCAATCTCCAGCTCTTTCCTCTTCAACAAAAATACAGGCACCAACTTCTTTTAGCACCAAGTTTCTCTCCCAGCTCCCAGGATCAGAGAGGAGGTTGCTACAGGTTGACACATTCGCTGCACTGAACTCCTCCAGACTTGAAACTTATGACCCCAAAGAAATTCAGATGGTTCCATTTCCCTTCTCAGCAGCACCCAGAACTCCCAATCCTTTCTCACCACTGACCTGCTCAAGATGGAGATGTGTCTGCTCTCAGTAAAAATGTAATTCAGTCATTCTTCCCTGCTGCAAGTAAACCCCAGGCCTGGGATTTCTTTTTTCCCTCCTACTTTCTCCCTACCCCTTCCCTACTCAAGACTCACATTATCCTCTGAGTTTTTCCTCCTCAGATGTTCTTTCTTTTCATTCCAGTTATGCAGAAAAAACACTCTAACTGCAATTAACAATGCAAGTTGTCCTAATTAAGACTTGCTGTGCCTCTTGATTTCAATGGGTAGCAACCCCAGCTGCTCCATGGGGAACTGGGAGCAGAGAGGAATAGCTGCTCACTCTCAGTCCTGTTTTCTTGGAGACACAGAGGCAGCAGCAACTCTCTGCAGGGTCAGTGCTGCCAGACCCTGCCTGGCCACACTGCCCTGGCTGTGTGCATGTGCACAGGGATGGAGCAGGAGAACACAGAAGACTGAACCTCTCTGACTCACTGAGGTTTGCTCTCAAACACCACCAGGTACCACAGAGAGCAGATGCATCCAGGCTGAGGCAGCCAAAATCCACCTCTGGACCAGAGCAGCCCAAAACCACCACAGCAAGCCAGGATGGGGGGCACCAGTGGTCTGGGGGTTTTGCTGCAGCCTCTGTGTGGCCTCCAGCTCTGCAAACAGGTAATTAAAGGTCCTTTCATTTGTTCTCAGCTCCAGGTGGAGAATGCTGCATGACTGACCCAGAACAGCAACACAACCAAAAAAGCCACCAAATGCAGCTACCTGGCCAGAAACTGCAGGGAGAGAACAAAAGATCTCACCTTAGTTTACAGAAAACTGAGAAGGAAGAAGAGTAGAAATAAAATAAACCAGTGGAAGTTTTTTAATCAGCTCAATGGAGCAGAATTCACAGATGGTAAGTGCTGGATTAAAATCTTTCCTCACAGTTTATTTTTCCATTTTAGATTTTATGCTCTATTTTTAGCTCAGCAACAAGTAAGAAGTTTGTCAGCCATGCTAATTGCAAAATATTACAAAAATAAAAACCTGTTTACATTCTCCCTATAGGCCAATTTTGTACAAAGCCATTTTCCTGCATTACAGCACTCAGGAGGCACAGGACACGCGACTGCTCAGCCGTGCATTTCTCAACAGGCATTTCTGTTATGAAAACACCTCTCTTGTTGTTGGAAACTTGTTTAGAGTAGAATCAAACACTGCCAAATATTCCTCTTTACCTGTTAATGGATTAGAGGAAGCTGGAAAACACAGGGCATGGAACAAATGATTTTATGAAGAAGTCAGTCACCTGTGCAATGTTTCCATAAAACACAACCTCGGAGAGTTCCAGCCCCAGAAAGGCTCCAAACAACACCAGCCCCACGTTTCATTGGGGTTTGGACTCCTCAGAGTGGCCCTGATGGCAATAGAGGACTTTGCCCTCTATAAATACAGACAGACTGAGCAGCAATCTTTTTATTGGTCTTCTGTTGTTGAGGTGTATCTGTACAATTCTGATACTTCAGTGTCCCGAGAGCAGGAATTTAATCTGCACCTCCAAACACTCCAAAGCCAGAGAAAAATACTGCTCTCAAATCCCACTTATTTGGGGCTCCTGAAACCCCTTCTCAACTCCTGCTGAACTAAGGCAGCCAATCAGCAGCACCGATTATTGTGCACAGCCTACACATTTTTACTCAGAATTTCTTCCAAGGAAACATCTCAAAAATGACATTTGATTTGAACAGCTCTCAGCAAAGTGAGTGGCCCAGCAGATCCAGTGCTCAGCCATTGTATCACAGCCCTGATATAGAGAGGGGGGAGATAAAGCACTGGGGTGTCAATTATGCCAATTATTAGAAACAACCAACTCAAGAGCTTATAGCAATTTTCATCTGAACACAGCCAAGAGAGCAGGTAATGACTCAAAGCTGATCCTGAAGGAAAGGTTGAGGCTTGGAGCCCCAAGGAAAGCAGCATCCTGAAAACCTCACCTTTATTTTATTTCTTAAACAGGAGGTGTGAAAACGTGGAGAACACAACATTCCCGGGTAAGCTCCAACTGCTGCTTCTCATTCCTGTTTAACTCTGGGCTTGTATTTTGTTAGAAATAGCTAAAAACGTTAGTTTTTGTTAGCTAAAACACGGCTGCAAAATTCCTATTCCCTCTGATCTGCAGCCACTGCAAAAAGCAGAAGCCAGCCCAGGGGGAGGAACATCTGCTTCCTGTTCACAGAGACAGGGCACAGAGCAGCTGCTGAGCATTCTTGAGTTTCTGGGACAGCTCCATCCCAGTATCCCTGAGCCTCTGGGGACAGCTCCATCCCAGTATCCCTGAGCCTCTGGGAAGAGCTCCATGCCAACATCCCCGAGCCTCCGGGACAGCTCCACCCCGGCAAGACAGCCCGGAGCAGCAGCAGGGTGTGCCCAGCCCCACCACAGCTCTCCCTTAAGCCAGCATTGCTGCACACGGGGATTCCCTGCTGCTAACGCCGAAGAACCTCCGTGACACCGGGCAACCACAGTTCATTCCCAAACGTTCTCGTTCCCTTTACAGACAGGGACAGACCCTGGCGCTGCGCTCCTGCCGTGGAACACAGCCTTCCCCTGCGGCAGCGACAGCGACACAGCCCCGGCCCCGACCCGCCCCTCCCTCTGCCCCGAATCCCGGGAATTCCGCACTCCCGGGCCCAGCCCCAAGCCTCGCCGAACCCCTCCCTGCCGGGGCACCTTGGCCGAGCTCTCCCCGCTTCGCTGGCAGCGGTTCCGCTCCTGGATCCTCTCGGCGATGTCCTGGGCGAGCTGGCGAGCGGCGGCGAGCAGCGGCAGCCTGCGGGCACGGCAGTGGCTGAGCCCGGCGCCGGGGATGGAGCCGGGGCCGGCCGAGATGGGCCGAGATGGGCCGGGCCCCGCCGGCATGGGACGGGACGGGCTGGTATAAGCCTGGGGGAAAAGGCCCGGGAGGGGAAAGCACAACACCACCCCCCAAACACACACTCCCAAAGCCTGGGATGGGCTTGGGGAAAAGGACACAGGGAACGGAAGGCGCAGCACCCCCAAAACACGCGCACACCGGGATGGGTTTGGGGAAAGCACAACCCCCCACCCGCCCAGCCCGGGCCCGCTCCCGCCCCTGCCGGGCTCCGGACGCTCCGCAGGCAGGCCCAGCACGGCCCGGCCTGGCCCCGACCCGCAGCCCCGGCCCGGCCCGGCGCTCACCAGGGGTCCGGAGCCATCGCGGCCCCGGAACCTTCCCCGCGCTTCCGCCGGATCCGCCCGGACGCGCCGCGCGCAGGCGCCGGGAGGGGACGGAGGAGAGAGGGAAAGGGGAGAGAGGAGAGGGAAAAGGGGAAGGGGAATGGGACAGGGAAAGAGGACAGGAGAAGGGGACAGGGGGAGGAGAATGGGACAGGAGAGAGGGAAATGGGAGAAGGGAGATAGAGAGGGGAGATAGGAGCGAGGTACCGGCGTACGGCCCCAGGGGGTGCCGGTGCTGCGGGGAGCGGGGCCGATGGCGCCGCGGCTCTGCTGTGCAGGGGGCAGTGGGGCAGGTGTTCAGAGCTTGAGGGCAAGTGTGTGGGGTGCAGGGACAGAGGTGCAGATGTTCAGGGTTTGCAGGTGCAGAGGGGCAGAGGTTCAGTGCAGAGGGACAGGTGCAGAGTTTGTAATACAAGGTACAGAGATGCAGATGTGTAGAGGAGCGGGCATTCAGGGTGCCGATGTGCACGGTACAAAGTGCAGATGTGTGTAGATGTGCACAGCACAGAACCAGCCTCCCTCCCCTCCCTGCTGACAAATACACCCAGCACTGAGCCGTGGCACCGGTTCCCTTCTCCAGATGCCCGGCCCTGTCCCCTGCCCCCTGTACCCTGTCCCAGCCCATCTCCAGTGACATTCGCTGCCCTCCCTGCCCACGCCGATGTCCCGGTCCCCCCGGTCACGGTGTCACTGGCGATGCTGGCACTATCGCTGTTTTGGCTGCAGTGGGCGCAGCCCCTCGCTCTCGCAGCAGCTCTGTCCAAGCTCTTCCCAGCCCTGATCCGCCAGCATTTGGCCTCTCCCTTTGTTTTTGGTTGCGATCGCTGACGCAAATCGGGCACAAGGCTGAGGAGCAGCTTCGGGGCGCTGCCAGCGAGCCTTTATGGCCCTCGTGACGCGGGGCTGCTGCGGCACCGCTGGGGCGTGTTGGTAACGGGATGACGATAGCGATAAGGACAATGATAACACCAGTGATACCGATACTGGTGTCGATAACGAGCGCATCCTCGTCAGTGCGTTCCCATTCCCGGGGGCTGAGACCCCGCTGTGCTCCCATGTCCTGAGCAGCCAAGACCCCGCTGTGCTCCCCCATTCCCGGGG
>VWYI01044201.1:6552-29090 GCA_013399455.1 Anthoscopus minutus
TTTCAAAGATTTAATCTATATTTGTACTTGAAAGACTTTTATACCAGTACTGAATATTTCCTGTTAATTTAGACTTGCAAAATCCAGCAAGAAATTTAGTTTAAACGATAGTGCTAAGTGCTAAGACCTTTTAGCCTGCTTAAAAAAAATTCTGTGTTGAAACCAGGAAACCAGGACACAATCCATGCTCTTTCATTAAGTACTGAATGCAAAAGTCCACATATTGGCACTGTTTAGCTTATAAAAATTTGAAGAATTTAAATCATACTTTTCTCTGTTTCTATTCAAATATATCCTTAAAACAAATGGGCCATTCAATCTCACCAATGATATTCTTTAATGCTAATTTTTAACAATAAAAGAAACACTATCCTCCCACACACAAATAGCCATAATTATGTAAAGAATGACTGCTTCAGACTGATGACTTTCAATATGCTTGAGTCTAGCATACTGGTATAAGAGGCCAGAAAGGTCAACAGTAATTCATAACTGCTATAAAATTGTGTAGCATCCTAGGGCTTCTGGAAGATGCTGACATTATCATGCTTCTTCTGCTGGTTTGTATATGTAAATTTGTGATAGGAAGTGCACTGCTTTGCCATATCGCATGCAGAGCATCAATCAGGCAGTAGAATACATCAGAGTATTTTCATTATGCCTAGTTATTTACTGCATCAGAAGAAATTACCCTGGCAAGCCAAGCGGCCTTCTCTGGATAGCATGATATGACCAACCAGGTTTCAGCTCAGAAGTCTTGTAAACATTACAGGATTAATCTCACAATCACAATCATCAATCTTTCCTAGTCCTGCCTGGGTGCAACTGTGGAGATTGGTAACCAGGCAATGTAGATTTAAATTTAACCCTGAACATCAAGAGCTATATGTCAGATCTGTGCACCATATTACAAACACCTATATTTTTACTCCAGCTTTAGTACAAAATGATGAAAACATAAAATTTTTGCACTTCACATTCATGTCTAATTTTTCATTCCCATTTTTGATGCATTACAGGGAAATAGAAAATATTCTGAAAAAGATATATTTCATAATACCAGAATCTAATGTTAAAATGATGCACTGTGATGCCTGGATCTAATGTATGTATTAGAGACAACTGACACTGCAGTAAAATGTGGAGTAGTAATACAGGTTCAGGACCAGACTTGGGCTCCCTGGCACTGAGCCATTAGAGGTTAGGGCACTTTAGGTGTAATGTACTTAGCCTCTAACAAATGGAGCATTAAATACATCACGCTGACTCATAGGTAGCACTGGCACCAGTTTCTGAAATGACTGCTTGCTTGCCCTCTTGCCAAAGGAGGGAGAGATTCTGGCAAATCTAGGTGCTCTGTGTAAAAATAAGAAGCTGGGAAATGAGAGCAGCCTATATGAATGTTTCATCATTGTGTGTTTAACTATGTGCAGTATATAACCTAGCCTATGGAGATAATGCAGAAGATAACATGTATTCTTTTCCTTTTTTTTTTGAAAGTCACATGAAAATAGTAGTGATAGTGATCATTTTTCAGTAGTCAAGAAACAATAAATATATAATGAGCAGATTATGTATAGAGACTGAAGAAGTTTAATTTGAACTCTGATCTTTATTTTTATTCTTGTTCAAAATACTTTTTTGCTGCATGCATTCTAAACATTTTTCTCCCTTTCTATCTCTGCATCCTAAACATTTTTCTCCCTTTCTATCTCTCTGTCTCTGTCTTTCTCTCACTGTCTCTGTCTCTTTGTCTTTCTCTTTCTCTCTCTTTCTCACATATATAGTTGTTCTGTTTTATAGAATGCCTATAAAAATTGTTAATAAGCTTGGGCTTACTTTTATGATTTACAGAAATAATAATTTCCATGGGTTTCTGCCTTTCTCTTTATTTAATCAGAACTGCAGGCATTTTACTGCTGTATATGAATGCATTCCCTCTGTAATAGGTTTCTGTTTAGCAAGAGAGCTAGCCTCTGCCTACTAAATAATTCCTGTATAATATGCAGCGATCACACTCATTTGGTCTTCAATGATGAAAACTCTGCAACACAGAGCTTAGCTGATGCACAGATGTGAAACCACTGATTTCAGAGATGCTTCCTGATTTATGCCAGCTGAACGTCTCATTTAAAGATTGCTTTCCTTCTACAGATGTGGGGATTGAACAGTTAAGTGCAGAGAAGATGGGTGTATTGCAGTGCTTACTCCATTATTTCTGTTCACAATCCTCCTCCCCTAAATTGATTTTTTATCTCTTTGACCATTTTTAAATAACTAATAGCCTGTTATACTTTTGTGACTATATCTAGTCACATGTTGTTCCCTTCAAAGGCCCAGTTAAACCCACAATACATAAGTCTTCCAGTGCAGATAAGACAAATGTGTACCACCTCACACAGATGAGCTTGGTGCACGTGGGGGTTTGAGGGGTATGAGACTTACCTGTTTGCAGACAAGAATCACAAAGCTCTTTAGGAGGCAAAAAGCACATTAATACAATGAGCTGGCAATATGATTCCCAGTTCTTTGCGGCTTGTTACCATTGTGAGATTAGGCATTTCTTTGACCACAGACTTGTAGAAATTTCTTGGGTTAGGAGGAAGAGATGAGAATAGTATAAAAAAAAATAGCCTGGCCTAGCCCCTTAGTGCAGGATATGCTTCTGCCTCTCATGCTTAGAACATTGGCAGTCTCTTGGCAGCCAGAGTACAATTTTTTGGGCCCAGCTGTGCCATGGCAAATATAACCTCCTATCCTTCTGCTGGAGGAGGGTTAGGTTGGCAGTACCAGAGGTGGTGAGCAGGTACACAGCTCTGTATGCACACATGGAAGCCCAAGACTCCCGACTCTGAGCAGCGATGGAGATTACAGACTTAAACCATGGCCTGCACTTAATGAAACAAAGGTACCTTCACTCTCCTTTAAAAAACCTGTAAAATAAAATATCTTCATTCTCTCTTCCCATCGTTCAAAAATCACATTAAAAGGAGATATTAATCATCTTTTTCAGTGATAGAAGACAGTGATTATTATTTTTTCTGCTTTTAATATTAAATGATGACACATAATAAGAAGCTGACTTATTGTAAACTATCACAGAACAAAAAGCAGGCTAAAAATTCTGCCCTTTGCTAAGGCTGAATCCATACAGGTCACTAGACTCTAAACTTGAACGAAGTTTGCCCTAGAGAGTGTTGCAATACATGTCAGTTTATTAATTTAGAGACCTATTAGTGACAGGCCACAAACCCACTCATAAATTTATAAACAGTAAAGGACTGAACAGGATGTTTGGTGAATTATGAAATATAATTTTTGCACCTCTTGTACTAGATACATCTAGGAAATTCTGAGCTGGCAATGTTTTATGGGCCAGGCAGATTTTTCTAAGCCATTGAATGACATGTGTGCTCTATCTTATGAGGACCTGCTACTCTAGAAGAGGCAAAGGAAACATTCCCTCTAGAGTCTCTCTAGCATGCTTGAGCATTTCTAGCAGCTGCTTCCCCCACAGAAAAATACCAATAAATGACCTTTAGTCATTTAGCAGCTGAGAACATTAGTGCACTGACAAGGACATCATCCAACATCTGGAAGACTCTTAGACAGTGAAATGTCATGAGCAAAATACATTTCCATGACGTCTCTCAGTCTTCTCATTTCCATTCATAGTGGCAGAACCACTGGCACACTCTGTGAATGTTATCAGCTGTGGCTGGAGGAGTTACTGTGCCACCTGTAAGCAGCAGTTGTGTAAGAGGGAGCTTTCCAAAGCGAAACTGTTTGGCTGCTGAGGATGCTACCTACATGAAGTCCCATTATAAAGGATATATGAGATCACTTCAACCATTCACAGTTTTGCAAGGCTTAAATTCTGCTTGTCTATACAAGCAGTTAGTATGCAGTAAGCAGGGAAGTGGATTAATAGAGCACTACCTACAGCACCTCACAGGACTGGGCTCTTTCTTTATATGCTGTTCAGATAATAAGTTCTTTAAGGAAAGTACTCTGTCTTCATTCCTGTCTAAAGAGGTATCATTTTGTATGGATATTCCTAGATTGCATTGTTTGGTGCTACACACTTCACTTTCTACTAAAGGCTATGCCTGTGCAGCATAGCCAGACTATCATAAACTCACATTAATGCTTACTAGTATCTACCTCCTCCACCTAGACAACCCCAGCCAAATGCCGGCAGAGCCTAAAGCAGGACCTGAAACACATTTCTTTATACACAAGCCTGAGGCTATCTCCCCAGCTATTACCCCAGCTAATCTCAAACTCAGTGTAGCTGGTATGATATTGTGGGAGCACTGATTCTTAAACAGCAATGAAAAAGAAGAAAAATCATAAAATCAGAGGCATCAGTCTTCACAGTTTACACCTAATTAATGAAATCTAGGACTCACCACTTATCCTTTCAACAACAGCATCGTATACTCTGTTAAAAGCCTGACCAAAATTATTCTTAGCTTTGAACTCTTCTTAAAAGTTTGGCTTTTTCCTATCTCTTGGTTCCAATGGGATTTAATACCAACCTTTTTTACCATCTCAGAGTAAATTAGAATGCTCTTGGAATCAAACCTAGGCTGTTTTATTGTACCTATCACTGTAGTATGTATAAGCTCAGCATCGCCCAAGACCAGGTTCTTTGTTTATATGCCACTTAGGTTATAAGGTCTTGGAGGAAAATATTCTGGTTTCTTCCCTGCCTTAACAGTCAAGCCTACTGTTTGCCTTACACAATTAAACTATAATAGTATTTGGATGAATTTCAAGAAAATGCTTATCCATTTTGCCCGTTCTCAGCTTTACAATATTGGAGTCACTTAATTTGACAGTATCAGCTGCACTTTGGGATTGTCCATCTGTAGGGGGAAAAAAATTTAGGAGCTTCACCATTATGGGCAGAAGCTAGAAGTGTGTATGCATTCTGCTTCACATAAATCTGTCAGCAATCTTGGAGCTAGTGCCAGAAACTAGATGGAGTACTCCACCCCACTAACAACCAGGTTTGTGGTAATGACAGACTAGCAAATATTTTATGATTTCACTGGAGCCTTATCCCTGAATCTCTGTGTTTGTGAAACTCAGATGTAGAGTAGCATGGAGAAAGCCACATCTCTTGATGAGACAGAATGTGACTGCTAATTTGTGTAAAGATTCCACCACAGAATATCTTTAATGGTCACTTCAGACTAGAGACTGCTGCCTATGCATTTGTCCATGCTTAGTAGCCATGACAGAGCTGGGAGGAGCTACAATAAAACTAGGCAAATCATCAGGACATCAGCTAGTGGATATGCCTATCATACTGTTATAATGCGACAGAATTTATAGGTTTAGTGCTCTCAGTTTCAAAGTTCTTTGAACACAAGCAATTTAGAGCAGTAAAAGCTGAAATTCAGAGAACACTGATCCTGACGACAAATTTACAGTTTAGGATCTTTTTGCATCCTCTGCCTTTCTTAACACTGGAATTTTACTTTTATGTAGTTCTTGGGAAATATATTAACTTGAAAAATTAAAAATACAATGAAACAATTTTGGTTCACAAGAATAATTCATGATGGCATTTGTACCTAGGAGTGAGAATTCCTTTTGATTGGTATTTTCCTCTAAACATTACTGAAAAGACCAAAATAAACTCTTACTGCAGCAACAGCAGATACACACCATAAATTTTAGAACTGGCTGCAATGTGAATCCTGTGACCAGGTAGTTCCTAGATTTCCTTAAAATATGTGTGACTTAATTCTGCAACAAAATGCATGTAAAAATGGTACATCGAGGTTCTAGCTCCTTTTAGCTGATAAAAAGCTAGCTCTTTTCCTCATTCTTCTTCCCCTTCTTTCCTTGTTTTGAAGAATATGTTTGGTAGGTCACCTTCAGTAGCCAAAAGAGTTGAATATGTGTGTGCATTAAAACAAAAATACTTTTCTACTTTCCTTGCAATTGTATAAGTTTTATCTCCATCCTAACTTATCTCTCTCTTTCATTTTGTTCTTTCTCAGCATATCATATAAGTACCCTCAGATAATAAGCTTCTTGGGCAGAAAGTTTTATATGTCACTAATTCAACCAACACATGTCCTATGTCTGTAACTCTCACACTCAAAAGTAAATTTTGGATGTCTACAAAAAGCTTCTGTCCATATCTGTACTTAATGTGATAGATTTTGGAGGCATATATGTTTTCCTCGGTTTTTTTCTTCTCATTTTAATCCTTCCTTTTCTTTCACTTCTTGTCATTCCTCCTAAAGCCACACTGTTATGAGAAAATTTGCTTGTGAGATGATTGGATTCACACTACATCTTGCATTCGGTTAAATTTTCCATCCGGGGCAGGAGCCTAATACGTGAAACACTTCTGAGCATTTGAACATAGGTTGCATACACTTCAGCATTTTCAATAAGAAAAGTTACATGGTAGATCTTGGCTAAAAGCCAGTATCTAAAATATCCTTAAATATAAGGACCAGGAAGTTGATTTGTATCTGGATAATGAATGCAGAAATCCATTAGAGTGTGCAGATTTCCATTATGATCTCTTGGCAGGTTTTCCTGTTTAAAAGGTGGGCTGCTGAGTGTTGCACAAGATGAAACTCCTGTGTAGCCCTTAGCCTTAAGTTAGGAACATAGAGAAGATAAAAGCATGAATCACGGTTTCTAGATCTTCCTTTGACAGCAATAGGCACAGCCTCTTGGGGAAGTGGGAGCACACCATTTCTTACCACAATTATCTCTGTAGTCAGGACTATCAATGAATCTAATGCAGCCTCAAGATTGTTCTACATTATCAGCTGGTGAGGGCATATCCTCTGTTGAAGGTACAGTCAACATTACTGATTGCTCCTTTCAGTGTTTTACATTAACTTACCTTTCCCTTTAGTAGGTTGTTTTAAAAGTTTTAAGTGTCTTGTTCAGCTATGAGTGGCCTTTTAGCTCCTCAGATCCTTACATCAATTTAAACTTTTCTCATAATTATATGCTCCCTTTTTTGGGAGATAACATTGGTTATAGAGTCGAAGATGGAGGTGGCAGAGCTGGTGAAAGTTCAACAAAATTGTGGTATTGCAATTCTCCCCAGGGATCTCTGGAAAGAAGATGACTGATCCATGCAGGGCTCCATATAAGTAACCCAGAGATCAACAACCACTGAGGTCTACTTAGAAATGGTTCTATACCACCTTGAGTATTTTGTCACCCAGTTACTGAAGACCACCCATCACCAACACCCAAACAAACTATATTTTCTGCTGCTGCATGTAGCCTGATGATGGTGTCTCCAACATGTTGGTATAAGCCATATCTCTGGACCACAATGTTCTCATTGACCAGTCAAGAAAAGGATTTTAGAGAGTATTTGATAGCAGGTGAGATCATTTTGGTCAAGTGTTTAGTGTCCTGAATGATCTATTACACATTATGATGGTTGGGAGATTACTTTCTGTGAACCAGCATTTATGTTTCCGGTCATTAAAGTAGCCAGTTGCACTTTGCTAGCTTTTACTAGCTATTAGGGTCAAGAATTTGCTTAATAAATCATAATGACATATGTGAAGACATTTTTTAAAGCTCTGAAAGTATATAGCACATTATTGGCCATGTCCATGGAGACTCCATCTTTTTTGAATATTTGAATTGTGCTTCTGCATTGTTCAAAATAAAGTCCTGGACACATTAAGAAAGATGCCTGAGTAGATTTTTTTTTCATTTTTACAGACTGAGGGTATGTAAGACACATTGCTTAGCTCTCTGAGCTTGCACAAAAACCAGATATTTGTTTCTGTAATTGAGACCTATGCACGTGCATAGTCATATACCAAGAGAAAGAAGAAACAATTTATGCCTAGTTTCTCCAGCCTCATGAAGGAAGGAAACCTTGAATTGGCTTTATTCCTCTTGGTCCAGTGTATTTAGAAATGAAAGACTGTGCTGGCCACAAGATAGTAAAGAATTTTCTGTGATCATATGGTGTTATGCTGTGGTTTCTCCAATATGAGAAAAATTTTCATGAAAGACACTGCATGACTGATTTGTCCATCTAAAATGGCATCAACATTTGGAACAGAGTCAAGAATTTCATCCTATAGAAGATATGTGTTGCTGTACATGATTACTGCGTGTGCAAACACAGTGTGTGTGTGCACGTTGTGTTTGAGCACAGACTTTATTCCTCCCTTCTACCCACAGTGACCATAATCAGCATGAAAAGGTTAAGGCATATGGTCTTTCATAACCCCCTGTACATTTATTTGTATATGCATTTATTTAGGTATGTACAAACTGCAGAAGTGAAGAATTTTCATTAGTTATCAGTAAAATGCTGTTCATCCTTCCCTTTGAAAATGAAGACAAAAAAGATCAACGTAAGTAGGTGAACATAGTCACTGTAGTTCTTTGTGCTGCTGCCTGCCTTAAAAACACTTCATTAATTTTTAGGTTAAAATACAATAGAAAGTCTCCAAAAGGTGGCATTTTTATGAAACACATTTTGAGGAAGGGAACCTAAATTAATGGCTCTGGCTCTTCTCTGCCTCTGCTCTTAAATAATTAACATTCATTTGATTGAAGCAATATCTGATGTTATTTGATTGCTTCCCTTTAACAAGGTCTGCAGGAAATACGTCTATACAATATGTATATATGTATGTATATATTTCAGTCTTTGGCATGACTCTGCTTTTAATATTTTTCTTAACTCCTACATTTAAAAGATCAAAGGTTTATAATTTCCCAGATGAAATGCTGTAAATCTAGTGATGGTTTTAGTCTCTCTTAGTTGGGCTTTTTCCTTTTAAATTCATATATAATAATTTGATTGCTTGACTTTGTTCTTCTGTTATATATGTTGCCACTTCAAAATTCCTTACCTACCAGGACCACTCTATGGAGAGGCTGGAGCTTAGGTGTGCTGTTGATGCTCTATGTAGATATGAAAAGAATAAAAAAAATAGTCAGAAGAACTACTTCAGCCTGGAGATTTAAATATTAGTCTCAGAAAAGTCTGTTTTAGGGTGGTGGGTAGGTTTTTTTTTTCTTTTCTCTTTTTCTTCTTTTTATTTATTTATTTTTATTTTAATCAATATTTTAGTGGGGCATTTTTTTGGGGTTTTGTTTTTGATTTTGAGGTTTTTTTCTCATCAGTGCTGGAACCTTGCATTCATACAGCACTTCACACAGTGGGACCTTGATCCTGGCCAGGACCTCTGAGTGCTACCATTATACAAATAATAATAAAATGAAGCAGAACAAAACAGGAGCCCTATGGGCTAGTTTTTAATGCTCCTATCTCTTCTTCATCAAAATTAAACCAATTGAAAAATAACCCTGAGCAAGGGATTTTTTTCTATTTTATTTTCACTGATTGTACATTTTCATAACATGCACATCATGAAATGAGTGCATGACTCATTTTCAAAAAGAAATGATAACACTGGATTCACTTGGTTTTACTAGGGAGGTGGCTAAGTATACATTGTTTGGTGGCATCCTATTCTGCTGGACTAATAGTAATTTTTAAAGGGATTTAATGTTTTGATACAACACTTGCTTTTTGTTATTATTTCATTATTATAACAATTTTATTCTGTTAAACAAATCCACAAAAAATGCTTAATACGACAGAAACAGATTGAGCTAAGTTTATGAAATTTACAGATTACCTAAAATGCTAGGAGTTAATTACAGTCTGCTTTCCCTGGCATGTCAGCTTGATTAAATTTGGAGTTCCAAGATGAATTGGCCCAAATTCATTAGTGTTCCCCGGGTGCATACGTTGGTCAAGGTCAAGCGAAGCACATTGACTGTAGCGTTAGTCAGGAGGGGGAAGCGTTTCTAAAGAAGGTGGACTCTTAAAAGGTCTGGGGTTGCAGCAAGAAACTTTGATACTTTTTAACTTAATAAATCTTGACAGCCTAATCATGGCTAAGCCTTTGCAGTGTTATTGGTACAGATGGCAAAGCTAGACATATTTAAAGAGATCTCAGCAGCTAGTGGCAGGAGAGCATTGAATCCAAATGCACTGTTGGGCTCTCAGAGAAAGTGCAAGAACAGAGGATAAAAAGCTACACAGCATTTCCATCTCTTGACATCTCCAACAGCCTCAGATACAAAATATGATAAGGCTCCTGCTGAGCTAATAAGCCCAACAAATGTCTGTGTCCATGAAGTAGATGAAGTGGGATCAAGTAGTTGGGGGCTGCTGTATGAAAATAAGCCAGCACCCAGGGTATAATGGCACTGTAGAAAGCTGCAAGGTCAGGCTGATGACAGAAACACTGGATAAGTAGAGACCCCATCAGTAAAACGGGTTTGCTTGCTGGATCTGAGCCACATAACTACTAAAAAAAATAAAAGCAACCTCGATGTTTCAGAAAACTTGTCTCGTTTAGTAAATAGAAGGGCAGTGGTTTGTTGTATGAAAAACTGCAATTGTTTCCTACTTATCGCCATACAGATTGTAGATTAACAGTTTCTCTGCAAAATCTTAGGTCAAAACAGACCTGAAAAGAACATTTGACTGCAACCTAAAGAAGATTTTTAAATACAAAAGTAATACCATATGAAGAACAGATTTTTTCAATATTACTCTGTTTTTCTCTTAAATTTCAGGTACCTCACTACTCATCTCACTCTTAAATAAAGCTCTATGAGTTCCAACAAAATAATTTAAGATGAAATCATGAAATCATGTTGGATATACAAGAGTGATAAAAGCAACTCCATTTGGAAAAAAAAACCAAAAAAACCCCAAAACCAAAACAAAAAAAACAACCAAAAAACCCCAAAAAACACCAAAGAAGAAATACCAATCTTGCTGAAATACCATTAAAATAATAATTAGGCAGTGCTCTGGAAGAAGGTCAAGCTCTTGCATTAATTCTTAAAGCATCATATTCCCTTAGTGCTACTTGTAAAGGTGTGTTTGAAAAGTATAGAACCTTTTAAATACCATGTGCTTTTGTTTGTTACATTTTGGAGATAACATAAAAAAATCTGACAGCATGTCACAAAGGTCATGCCTATAATTCCCTTTAACTATGTGATGTTTTAAATTTATACAAACATAATTATTTTTAAATTCTAGTGTGCTGTACATGCGCTGCTGAGGCCAAAACAAGGCAGATCTGGTCCTATGAGTAACAACAGCATTAGGAAAATAAATCAGTAGCGATAGATGATGAATATTTATGATTGTTTCTCTCCTATCATTTTAATCATTTACAGATATTTTCAGTTTTCATCCAGCAGAAGTCCAACTGAACGCCGTGCCTCCCCTGGAGTCTTAAAGAGGATGCATACTAACGTGGCGAGCAGGCGCCTTCCCTCTCTCGGGCTGGGTCGTGTATCACAGCGGCGGGCGAGCATTGGGATGCAGAGCCGCGCCGGCCCGCTGGAGCTCCGGGAGGCACGGTGCCTCAGGCAGCCTCGCCGGCTCCTGGAGCTCTGTGCCGGCCTTGGAGCAGGGCATTGGCTGCTCCAGCCTTTGAGGCTGCAGCGTGTTGCTCCTGCCACCCCCAGCCGGAGCCGCGGCGCTGGGCCGAGGGGACGGCGAGGTGACCCGGGCCCCTGCCGGGCCTGCTCCCGCTGAGGAGGGGCTCTGTGGCACAGGCTCGCACAGCGTGAGCAAGAGCTGCTATTCTCTTTGATCCCTCTGTCATGGTGCAAACTGGAGGGGGACGTCCCTCTGCTCGCAGGGGCTTTATTTGGAATAGGTTTGTAGGTGGCTGCCACTCGCTTTAACAGCTCGTGTCTCTCGGCCCTCCCTTGCCTTCCATCTTGAATGCACATGACAGTAGTTTTTCAGCCCTGCCAAGCATCCCGGTCTGTATATTCCCATTTATCACACAAACATCTCGGCACCTTTTTACTGTACAACTCCTTCCAATCAGCAAAAAGCCCAGAAGCAATAATATATTTAAAGTACCCTGCCAGAGCATTTTCGTTGCCTGATGGCTGAGAAGAGGAAGTCTGAGAGCTGGGGAACAGAGTAGGAAGAGATAGATGAATTTCCTCTGTATTGCACCCGGATCATGATGCACAAACAGGGTTCTAGAAATGAAATAACATATAAAACATAATGTCTGGCATCAGAAGACAGACTTAAAGCTGCACAAACAGGACTCTAGAAATGAAATAACATATAAAACATAATGTCTGGCATCAGAAGACAGACTTAAAGCTCCACCCCAGGTATTTGCCCTAAAAGAGCGTTGTAAGCATCTAGTTCTGCCTTATATGGGTCAGAAAACACACTGACTTCATGTCATTCTCACTGCTCTCTCAGTGCACTTAAAGCTATAAGAATCGGCCAAAAGTGAACGGGATGTAAAATTGTATGTAAACTAAGCACTGCATTCAAGGCTGGGCTTTCAGGTTGAGAGTTATATAGAACTTAATAAAAATATCAGTTATCAAATACCAACTGCCGAATTACCGAGCACTGCCAGTTAATTTTTAAGGAAAAAGCACACTCATTTCACCTTTTGAGCCAAAGCAGACAATGGAATGCAGTGGGTATCACCATTAAAACTAATGTGGGAGATGCAGGATTGCTGCTGATTGTTACATTGTGGGTTATCTGATCCATCACAAAGCTGTTCAAGTCACAGGTGAGCTGTAGAGAAGGAAGGGCCAGGTCCTAGCTTAGCAGCAAATTCTGGAAAGGGCAGAGAACAAAAACAGAAAGACAAGGGCTAGTTTGTGACACAATTCCTTTGCTTGGTTGAAAATGCTGTTGCTAATGCAGCCTAGTTACTTAAACCTGCCTGGATTTTTGCTGCTACCAGTGGCTGTTCCTGTAAATTGTAATGGATCTATATATCACATTGAAAAGCCATGGCTGCTTTTTCAGTCATGCTTACCATACTTCCGTTTCCTGAGGCAAGCATTCTTGAAGATTTTCACCCACTCTTTGCAGCCATTGAATCTCAAGATAGATAATTTCAGGTAGATGATCTCATTCCAGTCTCAGTGCATCTTTTAGAGATTCACGTGTCTGAACTATATCAATTCAGACAGCAGTACATAGGTTTATCACAACTCAGAACTGATCCACTTCATCTCAATAATACGTTAGCTTTCTTTCAGTAAAGGAGAGGTGATCATGAGGAACTGAAAAAAAAGAGGGAATGTGTTGAAAAAGTTCTTCATTCATAAATTTTATACAAATTACGTTTTTAATGAGGGAGAGAAAGCCCCCTTCATGCCTGTATTTTATTAGTACTTGGAAAAAAAAGAAAAAGTGAGACAGTTGGCTTCAATATAGGCCCAGTAGCTGTGGTTTCTCACCTGTGTCACACTAGAGATTTTAACTGGAAAAAAGCCTGAGAGAGAATAATTTTAGGTGTGATATGTGGTCTGCTGTGACAGGGGATGTCAATGGTTATTCTGCCCATGTAGCATGTACTTTTGCAACAAGGAGAACTGTATTTTTAAAAATGAACTGGAAATACTTAGTATATAAAAAAGGAAAAGGCATATTTAGCAGCTGACACAACAAAGGAATGGTAAGATTTCAGGAAAAAAATCAGGACAAATGTGCCCCTATTTTATAGAATTCTTTATAAAACTTGTTAAAGTGTACAAGTGTCCATTAATAAGATTGTACCTTTACATAATTAGTATTATTTGGGATACTTTTTTGTAAATAGTTTGGCACTTACTTCTTCATCTTTTAAGCTGCAGTTACACAAGTTGTAAAACAAAGTTACTCCTTTACTTTTTGAGAATATTTCTGAATTATTTTAAGATTATTCTGAAGAGACTCCTAGACTAGTAGTCACTGTAGTACTTTAGTTCGCCTAATGCTTTCATGCTGCAGAGGTTTAGGAAGATGAAAACAATCTCCATCTCTTGTGCTAAAAAATTAGGGGTCAGCAGATCTTTAATCCCAGGGTGGGCAGCATCCTCAGTGCAAACAGTGGCCAAAGATAATCTCTGTTTATGACTGTGCATCACCTAGCCAAATAAACCAAACGTGGGAAACAGGAGCATATCCAGGTATCTAGAAAGTGAAAAAGTCAGTTGAGGATTCCCAGGGTACTATTCAATCCTATTGAAAATGTTCCAGGAAGATAAAATCCTTTTTTGTCTCAAATTCATACACTAATGCACATTATCTGCTTCAGCTTACAGCTGAGAACGGTCACGTGTGCATGTGAATGACTCACCTCTCTGCAGGGTGACACCTGAGAATGGCATCACTGCCCAAGGAATGCAACAAGGAAGTGCCAACAACTGTCCCAAGTGCTGGCAAATGCATTTGAAGAATAAAAATGCAGCATTTTCCCCCAAAGTTAGTTCATTATAAAATTTCCATTAGGGCAAAAATCTTTAAGTCAAATTTTCTCATTGAATGTCTCTTTTGAAGAACATAGATGCCTCTTGCATATATCCAGTGTGATATGACATTTTTAAAAATATGTGGCTGGTTCCGGGGAAAATCTGTTTTTTAAAAAATCAGCAATGCACTAAAAGCATAACTAAAAGGGTCTAAAAACCAACATACATTCAATTTAAGATGATTAATTTGAATAACTCTAGGAAGGGATGAGTGTCAATGAAAATACAGTATTTTGCTATCATTTCACATATTTCATCAAGTTATTATTTTAAAAGTACATAGAATTTATGAATGATAGATAAAAATCGCACAAAATATATTGTATTACAAAATTAACAGATTTTAAACATATCAAATATTAAGTCCATCAATATAATTCATAAACATGTATATATAAATATCGGTTCACATGTAACTTTCTAAAATATAATTTACAGGGAGTATTTTGATCTTTATTTTTTTTTCCATTGAATCGCAGTAAATATTTCCAGTCCTTCCCTTTTTTTTTTCCTCATGGTAAGAAGTCTGTCTCTCACTGAACAAAGGAAATGATAGATGTGAGCCTCTATGATTGCTGAGAAGGCAGACACAGTAATGACACTCAGAAAATTCTCTTCAGTTCAGAAATCATATCTAGTACATTAGAAACATTCAGGTTTCCAGAGCACTATGTGCAAACTTCTTTTTTTTCGTAATATCTTGGTTTGTTGTTAGAGTAAATTAAATAAAATACATCAAATGAGGACATCTAAAATGTATGCCATACAGGATAATTGAGTTTCTATCTTTTTTCTTTAATTATTTTAAATTGCTTGTTTTGAGGTAGAAGAGACATATAGAGTATCAGAGAAAAATTGTCTTTGTTACTAATGCTGTATGTAGGAGGCAATACAACTAGCACCTGAATGCCTAAGAAATACAGGATTTGAAGGTTAATTGACTCACTGACACCAGAGATTGGATTTGTCCCAAACTTTTTATAAATACAGAGACTTTTGTACAGATACATGTGTGAGTCTATATGTCTGTGACCTAATTCTGACTTCCCTCCACCTGCAGCTCACAGGAAAGCCACTCTGAATGAGTTGTGACAAAAATATGGCAGGGGAGAGACCTAGCAGTGAAAAGCAGAAATTCTTGAAAAGTGAGGTGCGTCCTTTATTTTTTTGCTTAAGCTGTGCATAGGAGGTTTCTGGTGCCAGACAAAATTTGAAATGGAGATTAAAAATGTAACTTAAATTATTTCTCTTCCTGCAGGTAGCAAGAACCACATGTCCCAAGATCTTACTTCCCCAAAGTCACTGTTCCAGCCAGTACACATTTCTCTGTTCAGTCACACCTTTTTCTTAAATAGTTTTGCTGGTTGTAGTCATCTGCAGTGGGCAGAAACTATACTTTGAAAAGAACCTTACTTAACAGTATAACCACATATATGCTACAATTTCTTAAACAATGTCCAGGACTTATTTTATTAATTTATTTTTCTGTTCGCTCTGGTTTAGGGTTATTGTTTTTTTTGTAATATTTACTAATGTGCTGACTTTCAAATATTTTGTGCTTCTATGTAAATCAATACAAAGGCCACACTGACTTTAGTAAAAACAATTTTGAATTTCAGAAAAAATCTTTATCCTTTAGTTGATTTTCATTACTTTATAGAATCACAGAGTGGTTTGGGTTGGAATGAACCTTAGAGATCAACTTGTTCCAGCTCCCCTGTCATGAGCAGGGACTCCTTCCACTAAACTTGGTTGCTCAGAGCCCAATCCAGCCTGTCTGAACACTTCCAGGGATGGGGCATCCACAACTTCTCTGGGCAACCTGTTCCGGTGCTGTATCCCCCTCACATATAATTTTTATATCTAATTAATATCTAATCTAAATTAAATTGGTCCTTGTCCTGTCACTATATTGCCTGGCCAAAAATCCCTCTTTGGCTCTATTGCAGCCCCCTTTAGAAATTAGAAAGTACTATAAGATCTTCCTGTAGCCTTCTTTTCAAGGTGAACAGTGCCAGCTCTCTTAGGCTGTCTTTGAGAAGTGCTCCAAGCCTCCAGTTATTTTCATGGCCCTCCTCTGGATTCACTCCAAAGGGTCCATGTGCTCTTGTGCTAAGGACCCCAGAGCTGGATGCAGCTCTCCAGGTGGAGTCCCATGAGAGCAGAGGGGCAGAATCTTTTCCCTCGACCTACTGGTCATGCTGCTTTTGATGCAGACCACAGTATGGTTGCCTTTCTGGGCTGCAAGCACACACACTCACACTACTGAACATTATTTATTCCAATTAATCATGTAATTTTGTCCTTTCCTGAAAATAAAAATTCTATAACCATTTTTTTTCTGCTCTCAGACTTTTAGTTAGGCAGTATAACACATTTTCTACATATCAGGGTTAGCATATTCCTAGTAGCTTGAAAGTGCTTTTATTTCTGGTTTTCTGTTCATATCAGAGGATCTTGTAAAGAAAGATATAATAGAATAATATATATCATATTTAAATGTCTTTAAGTAAATCAAAATATTAAGAATTGGAATTTTTAGATGCTGTTTTCTAGCAGGGCTGTTTCAATCTGTGAAAATGTTATTGTCATATTTTTTCAATAGAAAAAACTCAGCCATACTAAGTGATGTGCTATTTGAATTGCTTCTGGCCTTTTATATACCAGGTTATAACTGGTGATCAGCAGTTTCCTCAACTGTAATCACGAAAGACAGCTAAAATTTTCACAATACTCATTGGTCTAACTGAAGTCTAGCACATCACCACTAGTTACAAATGGATGCAATGAGATACTCCCTATTATGACTCACACTTTAATTAACACTGCAGAGAAATCTTATTCTTTTCTGCACGTCAACATGCTTGCCAGAATTTTCATTTCAATTTTTATTGTTAGTTTAATTTTCATGTTCGCTTGAATTAAAGGGAAAACATTTGGTTTTCATAGCAGTGTATGCAAATGTTTTGAATCAATGGGATTTGACCTTCTGTAGTTTACAAGCTGTGTTGGCAAAGCCTGGCTTTTTTTCAGCTGCAACAACTGATATATTGTGTTGTCTGTGGTTACTTGTTCCTGACTCTGAAGCCAATGAGGTTTTTTTTTTTGGAGCCTTTGTCCAAGCTGTTGTAAAGCTATTTTGAGAGTATAGGAGCTCTCTCATCTGACAAGCTCAACTACTCCTTGCATTGAAGTTGTTAATGTCTTTAAAAAAATCTTGCCTTGCTATTTGATGTATTTCTACACTTCTGGTACAGCTTAATACATGTGCTAACAGGTACTCTAAATTAATTTCCAAATATATGCCACTTTCTACATATTTACAATAGATTGCCTATTATTAGTTAGCTTTGGATATGTACCTATAGTGGCCCACTATTTACAGGGACAAGGAAAATTATCTACTGGCAACTTGTGACTAGGCATTTCACAGCTAGAGCTCAGAGGTCTAGCTAGTATAAAAGCACTTTTCAGGGTAAAGTTGATGAATTGTAGTAATCCTGACTGGTGTCAGGACAAAGGATTCTCTCTAATTGAGCATGGCTGAAGAATCAGTAAGGGGCAGTATTAGTTAACTGGCCTAAAATGAAACTTTCAATAGGCCATCCCTCCCTCTCACACAGAAAATTAACTGGAGCATTAAAGCCACCCCCTTGCATCATCTCTTATCAAAGACCTCCATCTCTTGCTCATGTACAATATAGCCTGCTCCATAGGCTCTGGTGCCAGCACCACTGTTTTCTCCACCACACTGTGCTATGCAAAATTTACCATTCTTGTAAATGGAAACAACTTTGATACCAATGCACTCTTTGAGTCACTGGTGAATCATATTAGTAATACTCATTGGTTGCTGAAGAGCATGAGACATCTGAATTATTTTTATGAGTACCAACTCTGGCCCTGGAGTTCATTTCATTCAGCTTTTCCTGTTTGGGTGCGTAGTTCTAAGAAAAGTTTTGGGGAATGTTTGAAGAAGACAAACAATGCTGAAGAAAATAAATTATTAGACAGATTATGAAGATGTCTTATTGAAGCAACAGAGAATCTGAAAAGTCTTATCTGCATTCCCTATACCTGGCTATTAAGAGAAGTCAGACAAGCTTAACAATGTTTTTATCTTCCCAGCCCAAATCTGAGATCAAAGGGGACAGTAATCTATTAAAGTCTCTTAAAAAATGGTGTAAGTAGCAGCAGCTGAAGAAAACACATGCATTTGGTTCCACAAAGGCTGGCAATAACCCTCACCTATGAATTAAGTGTGTCAGCGGAGTGGAACTTGTCAACAGTAAAATAAATATGGTTAAATGTAGAGGACATATGGATGTTCCTACTTCATCCACTTGCTATGCTTGTTATGCTGCTTTGAACAAAGAAATAATGCTTTGTTTTAAAGAAGCTGTTATGGATCACCTAAGGCTAATTAGAAAACTATCTTGAGCACCAAAAATAAAAAAGTATTTTAGTTTGGCCTGTATGCAGAAGAATAAAATCAGTGGTTTCCTTCAGGAATACTACACCAATATTTTGAAATAGAAGTTTTGGGCCTCTTTGCTGTAGTTTTCATGTAAAATAATAGGCATGGCTCAAGTCCTGAGCAGATGTATCTCCTAATTACATGGTGTTTGCTCGAAAACCAGCTTCAGACAATGATTTTTTCAGAGGTGTGGCAAACTTTTATTCTTATAAGTCTATCTCCTGACAGTCCTTTTCTTTAATATAAATATCAAAATACAAAACTAAAATTTAAAAAGTTGTCTTGTTGAAAAGCTGTTCTTAATGGACAGCCATATAAACCTTGGTATCTTGAAGAAGTCTCTATATCAGCAAGTAAATTAATGGAAAACCAAGAATTTTGGTCTCTTTGACATACTGATATGCTTTCTGCAGCCACACCATGCTTGCTAACATCTGGTCAACAGAGATCTCTGGGAATATAACATAAAAATTAACTTATATCATATGAGAAACAATAAGAGGAAAATATTTTTTTAAAGTTTGGCTAAGTGTCTCCAGAACTAATTGTTTGACTTGTTATAAAGGACTGATAGGGTCAAATAGTCATAGCCCTTTTTAATAATTTCTCTGCTACAAGTACAGACTTTTCTGACTGGGCAGAACATAACACTGCATGTATGTTACACCTAAGTGCAAAGTTGTCGATGAGCACTGGTAGCCATGTAGACGGGCTTAGTGCACCGTACCAGTATGATGCACATAAATTTCTTTGTTTTCAGAGGAAGGGAACAATCCTGGAACTGCAAAGCTTGTCCATAAAAACACATTCTAAGCCAGCATCTAAAAATGTAGAAGGTAAGACTGCTTTCTGGTGCAGAAAGCAATTGAGGCTACTGTGGTGATGTAGGACTCACCTGGACTGGCATCCAGAAAGAGAGACTCTGAGATGCTAAAATGAGGATTTCTAAAGGAAAAAAAATTAAAACATAGATTTATGTTCACAGGAATACTTGCACCCCTTATAAAGGGCCTAGGTGTAAAGGCATAGAGCATCTTTCTCTGATTCACCCTTTTTCTTTAAAAATCTAAAATGGATTATACAGTGGATGGCTATAGCAAAAAAACCAGTAACCATTCTACTAATCAATCGTAGGAAGTGAAGCCTGTGTCCAAGTTCTTGCCTCAGATCAAACAGAAGAAAGAGGGCCTGAAGCCCAGATAAGTGACTATGCAGTATGTGGCTTGCGTGAATTATTCTTGATAGGCAGTAAACTGATGCAGAATTTAGTTTCAACTATAGCTGAATGATTATTCCACTTGCCTTGTTACTTTTCTACTAGTATAACTAGTCCATTTTGGTGTGGATTTTATTTTGGGTTTTGTTTTTGAGGTTTTGTGTATGTGCTGTTTATTTTTAACCAAAATATCTCCCATTATTCTACCTTATGCCACAGCTATAGTACTGGAATTTGATGGGAACATGAAGGAAGCATGTTTCAGCTTGAAGTGGAAGACTTTTGAATTCTAAACCTTTTCTTATAGAAGATAATGAAAGATTATATCAGTCTGGTTTTCTTCATTTAATATTTCTTCTCCATTTGATGATTTTTCTTTGCTTTTATTTCCAGTAAATTCAAGCAAATTACAGATTCATCCAAGCAAAATTTTGAAAATGTACCCTTTTGTTTTGTATTCAAAATTCAAATTAAACTTCTTGAACTCATTCTTTAACTGGATCCTTTATTTGGCCCTTAGCACTGCTACCTATTATTACTGCCCTGATTATATGACACCAAGTCATCACAGAATAGAGGAAATTGAGGCTTTGCCTGTGTTACCCACAGTGTTTCTCTGGGGTTTTTTAGGTAATAAACCTTTCCTAAAATCAGCCTGTGTGGGATAAGTCAACTTTGGTGAAGCTGAGGTCACCAGGATCTACTTGCTGAAGTTACAATATCACAAAATGGTTGAGAATGAAAGGGACCTCTGGAGGTCATTGGTCCAAATCCCTCTTTTCATGCAGGGCAAACTGGAGCTGGTTGTCAAGAGCCATGTCCATACCACTTTTCAATAACTCCAAGGATGAAGACTCCACAACCTCCTGAGAACCTGTGCCAGTGCTCAGTAATCTTCACAGTGACAAAGTTTCCTGATGTCCAGAGGAAACCTCCTGTCTGTTCCTGTTACCTCTGGTCCTGTCACTAGGCACCACTGAGAAGAGGACGCTACTTGTCCTCTTTGATATTCCATTCAGTTATTTTTATACATGAATGGGATCCTCCTCAGCTTTCTGTTCTCCAGACTGAACTGACTTCTCAGCCTGTCCTCATCAAAGAGTTGCTTCAGTCCCTTCATCATCTTTGTGGCCCTTTGAAGGACCATTGGGTAGCAGAGTGACTTCATTGCAAGGCCCCTCAGTAATTGAATAATCATGACAATCAGGAGAATTGTCCAAGGAGGACAGGAGGTATCAGTTCTGAATAAAAAAAAGGACCTAGGGAACTATGAGCCTATGAACTTCACCTCAGTCCCTGGGAAGCTAATGATGGAGTAACTAATTCAGGAAACCATTTCTAGGCACATGAAAAACAAGATAAAGCTTAGATCACTAGACTGAGGATCATTTTCACTTTGACAGGGCTAAATGGAGTTTTCTGTTTGCAAAGGAAAGCCGAATTTTAATAAGAGAAGGAAGATTAGAAATCTGGTGTGAAACAGGATACAAGGTTTGGAGGCCTACAACATCTAGGCATCCCCAGAGAGGAACTGCTTCCCTACTAGTTGTATTTTTTTGAGACCGTTTTCTTTAGGTTCTCCAAGCAGTATCTAGCCAAGGGGAGTGTGAAAGACTTCTGCTTTGTTCCAGGCTCTTGAAATTCTTCTTGTGGCAATCTTGGGATTTGACCATGTGAATTCAGCTCCTGCTCTTCAGTGCCCGGTTCAAATGGAGATTTTTTGTGCTTATCCCTATGTAAGAATGATAATGACAGCTGTTCTACTCTATAACTGACCAAGGAATCTGCTGCATACAACACCTGAGTTGAAGGGATTATTCCCATCTCAGATGACTTTTGGTTTCAAAAGATAGAGCCAAGAGACCCTGAAGGGTACAGTTCTCCTCAACAATATCTGGGTATAGAGATTTGGATGAAACACATACTTGTGAAGCTGAGTTGCAGACCAGACTGGTGCTCTGGTAATGAAGGGAAGCACTGGCTGTGAAGAATTTTAGGACAAGGTTTAATATTAAAAATATACAGGCGACTGGTGTGTGCCAGATGCTCAGACAGAGTGCCTTATGGCCCTTAATTACAGGCTTCAAAATGACTAAACTACTTAGTACTTGGAAACCACTGAAATGATGTTGCTATTAGCCTCTTCTAGGGATTGAATCTACTGACTGAACCTGAGTTTCAGTGTCAGAGAAATCAAAATTACTATGACTTTGGATTCTTGTACACATTCCTGTAGGCAGCATCTAATGGCATATTATTAAATTTTATTAATATATGAAACTTTAAACAAGAAAGTAGGCATCTCTGGTTCTTCTATCCAAAAAGCATGCTGCTTAACTGCAAAAAAAAGGACGTAAATGAACAATAAAATGATCGGGGGTATGGAAACGCTTCCATACCTTGAAAATTATTCAGTACTTCAAGGCAATGCATTTTGGGAAAGATAAATAATTAGGAAAAAAAGAGAAGAGAAGAGAAGAGAAGAGAAGAGAA
>VWYI01044201.1:29199-43508 GCA_013399455.1 Anthoscopus minutus
AAAAGAAAAGAAAAGAAAAGAAAAGAAAAGAAAAGAAAAGAAAAGAAAAGAAAAGAAAAGAAAAGAAAAGAAAAGAAAAGAAAAGAAAAGAAAAGAGAAAAGAAAAAAGAGAAAAAAGAAAAAAGAAAAAAAAAGAAAAGAAAAGAAAGGAAAAGAAAAAGAAGAAAGATGAAAGAATAAAGTAACAAAAAAGAGTTGAGGGAGCAATTGATGAGTGCCCACAAAATCTCTAACCGTCCTGGAGAATGCACATAGAGAAGTATTGATCCCCTGTATTTTCTTGTACATGCATGTGGGCTACCAGATGAAATAAGCAGCTGGAAAGTTCAAAATAAATAAAAGGTTTATACAACATATAGCTAAGCTGTGGAACTCATTGCTATATGCTGTGGATGTTTAAAAATGTCATGTGTTCCAGTTTATTGGGAAAAAACATAAATACAAAAGAATCTCATTCAAGAAGTCTGAATTACAGCTAAAGGCCAGATGAATATGGGAAACAGTATTACACGCTTGCCTGGTTCTTATCCTCTCCCCCTGACATCTGGTAGAGGACGTTGTCAGAGACACAATATGAGACTAGCAAGACCTTTGGTTTGAACCATTATGGTTGTTCTTATTTTCCTATGATTTTAAACTGCATGTTATTCCAGAAAATCCCAGGCTGCTATAGTAACTCCAGCTCTAGTCTAAGTGATTACACAGGTGGTACTTCAGTAGACAGTAGTATGGGAACAATGGTATAGCAGTGTCAAATTTGGGCTGGGAAAAACTGTGCTGGGATCATCAAGCCCAGAAGTTTGTAATATACCACTAGGATTCAGTTGCCTGCTATGCTTTTAATCTCTGCTTTGGATTATAAATTAAAGTGAAATTTAAATAAAAGTCGTGGCTAGAGGCCTTAAACCATGCTGATAGATGTCACAGGGCTTCTTTTTTTTTTTAAGCTATAAAGCGCAGAGTAGAAGGGTTGTGTTATTTCTGATTGAACACAGAATTATTTTCAAACTCTCTTTCTAAAACTATTCAAGTTTCATTTGTGGCTTGGCTCCTCCGTAAACTCTTTGTTCATTACATTTCTAGTTGCTTCTGTTGAAAACAGAGATGCTTTCAAGTGAAATATTTTAAGGAGGGTTAGGAAATATTCTGGAAATAATTTTAAAAGTGATGCATATTCCCTTGATTTATATCCTGTGTCTTACATGTAAAAGTGAAAAAATAATACTCTTAATTGTGTAATTTAAAAACAACCTTTATTTTTTTCTGATTATATTCCTAAATTTACATTATGAGGAATGCTGACCTAATCTGATCTGGAAATTAGTGTCAATGTTCAACCAAGATTAATTATTTAGAAAAAATACAAACTGACATTTAGAAAAAGATAGATGAAATAGAATTCTGGTTAAGCATAGCAATAAGAAATGGAGCATAGGATGGTATAGTAATTGCCATTAGATACAGAATAAAGAGTGATCAAACAAATCAAACCATGATTTAGATTTTCAAAATTTATTAGCTTTTTAAGACTGTGTTATGAATTAATAGAATGTACTATTATGAGTTTCAATTGATGAGCAGTTTTTTGAAAAATATACAGCAAATGGCTATGTTAATCAAAGGAAATCAAGCTACATTAATGAAGGTTCTTTTAATGGTGAATGATTTATAAACACTTTTTTCTTGGTACATGTTTAATTTTCTTGGTGCATGTTTAAATATATTTTCTATTCTTTTACTAGTAAAATGCTTAAGACTGACAATATAGTCATAGTCTACAGCCTACATAGGAAAAGGCTTTGATTACAATAAAATTACACAAAAATGTGTCATTAAAAGGCATTGGACAGACATAAAACCTAACCTTTTGAGCTGAAGAATACTTAATATTCTCTTCATGATCATGCAAGGGGAAATTCTTTGCTATGGAATAGCTATTTTCCTGTTAAGCAGGCTATTTCATCAATGATTTATTCCTGAGATGTAATAGGTCGTTTAAAATGGTGGTTTAAAAGTTAGGCCTTTTTTGTTTAATTTTCTCACAGGCAGTTGGTAATTATCATGGTCCTGCAGTTTCTCTGGAATGCTGTGGAGGGTCAAATGCCAATGGAACCCTGCTTTATAGGGTAATTAAGACAGTAGACATGGTTATTAAATACATCGTGCTAAACTAAACTGGAATGCTGTGAAATAAAATACAAAATCAGAAATAAAACGTGGGTATTCTAGCAAAAAAAGGGAAAAAATGAGGCATTCTACAATCATATTTGCAGTAAACAGCTCTGGCTGAATTGTGTCTGAAATTCTGCCATTTAAGTACCCTGAGATTTGCTAGATGTTTCAGAAATATTTTTAAACTTAAAAATAAAAGCAAATGTGATTTAAGTGTGTTTTGTGTGCAGAAATCTAGTACAGTAATCAAAATTCAACCTTATAGTACTCAGTGTATTTAAGAATGTTAAAAAACTCCACAATGAATAGAACCTTCTGTATTCATAATTACCATGCAGCATGTGCTGGAAAATATGTTCTAAAACTGGATGATGGATGTATGTTTAATGTGAATAACAAAAGAAGTTTTGAGAGTCCTGCAGAAAATACCATGGGGTGATAGCCTCTTTTTAAGACATCACCAGGTGTAGTAGTGTAGCTGTTTTCTTTCTGTCTATCTGAACATTTTGTGTTTGCAATATCCTTTAGGTCACATACAGAGACAGGACCGTATGCCTTATGTGCAGCAAAGGGGGGCAAAAATTAAAGACTTGATCAACACAGGTAATACTATCAGAATGAAAGGTTAAATACAGTAACCTGTAAGATATTGCACTTCCCTCAGAATAAAAAGTTGTCTTTATACTTTTTCCATACTGAAAAGATAGGGTAATATAATTTCTTCCTAGGAAAACTGTGATGAGTATACAAAAGTCGTGTTAAATTCACTTTGCCAAATGAGTCTAAATAAACAAAGTCCTTAAAATAGAGAATGAGATTTGCACAAGTAATTCAAAATTATATTCTCTTTGTTTAAAGTCTGGGTGATTATATAAGCAAGTTTATTGGTAAATTCATTGCATCACTAGAAAAGAAAAAAGAATGATGTCCTCCCCCTCCCTAAGGAAAAAAAAGAAGAAAGAAACTAAATATTTCCAATTCTAGCTGTAAAACTGGAAGCCAGAATGTGCAGTTGACAGGCACAGAGCCAGCTGACTTTAAATCACTAGCCTTTCCATCAGATCAGTCTTCCTACTTCCACATGGAACACATTTTAACTTAACAATGTGTAGTTTGGCAAAGGAATTGTTTTTCTTTGGCATAGAGGAGTTGTCTCATTTCTTTTAAAAAAAGTATTTTCTGCCTGCTTATGTATACAGTGCGTGTGTCGACATTCTTTTGAACTTTAAAAACAGTCGTTACATCAAAAAACTTTACTTAGACAATTACATTCTGACTATTTTGCTTTTTATATATATGCAGATATAAGCAAAGTAAATTGACATTTAGTTCATCTGTTTGCAGGCTGGTAAAACCTACCCACTTTTCAGCCTTTACTTAAATATGTATGTAAATGCCCATAAAAATGTTGATTAAGCTGCTTTACCACAGACACTCAGAAGACAGGCCTCCTTCCTTAAGACAGTAATTTAAGTAGGTCTCAGTTGATATCAGAGAATTTACGGTGTGGGTATAGACTCTAAGACAAACTAAGATTAAATCCAATCATTTTGCTCTTACTCCAAAACCTGGCCATTTCAACCAGATGTATTTATAGCATGAAAAAGCAGTAGAATGGAATGCTACTCATTCAGACATTTGCAGTTGATTTATTCATTCCTGGTCGCTTCCACTGAAAACTCAGAAAAGCAGAAATGCAAATTTTCAGACATTGGTTCCACATGAAATGGGACAGACCACTGCACCAGCTACTGTTGTGAGACCAGATAGAGCTACTGCTGCCTACACATAAAGAGAGCCATTAAGGAGAAGTTGTTTATTTCTGCTTCTGCAGAAATCATAAACACCAGCCATGAGCCTGACAGCACAAGCTGTGCTGCAGTAAATTCTAGTACTTTGCTGGCCATTCTAAGCTGCCCAGTAAAAGTTACTGTAGCTAAATCCCATATACATTTCATGAAATAATCCTGCCCAGAAGATGGTATCATATTCATGCGCAGCAGGGTGTGCAAATGCCTATAAATCATAACGTAGAATCTGAAATATCTATAAAAAAAATCTGTGCAAATTTAACCATGACCCTTTGCCAGACAATAGGCCTTCATATGCTTTGCAGCTTAGCAGACACCAAGGAATTTTGTTTGGAAGTGATAGCTACTGTCTATGTAATATTTAGGACCTATTCATGGAGCATCTGGCAGAAAATAAAAGGGTTTCCTCCTCTAACATATGCTAAAGAAGGATGTGGTCCTATGCCTGCTCCTCCTCTTCTGACTTTTTGCAAATAGCACAACATAAGAGACAGTTGTTTCTGGCTGCCCTGCTGCCTGTCATGGCTGTCAAGTGAAATCCCATGAATTATTGCTCTTCCAGATGTAAGAGATTTCCAGGCTGCCTTAAACTGCCTGTGGTTTGTGGTGCTGGAGAGGAGAAAAACGAGATTAAACTTCATCTCATCAGTGCAATCTGAAAAGATCACACAGAGGACTAATAATCACGGCTTTTTCATTCCAGAGCCGGACCCGAGAGCTCTGTGTTTTTGTTTCAGGGCTATGTCATATTAAGCTTGTTGGAAGACATTGATTAAGGTCAAACAATGTTTGAAGATCAAAAATAAATTTTTTAACTCTGTGTTGCTGCATACATTTTGCATTCTTCAGAAAGTGTCATGCATTACTTCAGCCAGCTGAAACAGAAGAGACTGTGAACGGAGTTCTCTAATTCTGAGATGTCAGCACTTCTTACTATAAACTTATGAAAGATAAAAAAGAAAAAGTTGACCTAAAATTATTAATCTAATGTCATAGAGTATTCCCTATAAATTCAGAGGAAAGCGTAACAAAAAAAAACTGCCAGCTTGTCATTTTAGTTTCTCCAAAAGTGTCTGTCTTTGTGATTTTTCAAAATTTGGCATTTTTCCCTTTTTTTATAACGTTATCGTGATTTCTTTGCGCCAGCCACATTGGTTTCTGAACATTTGAGGTTAGACTGAATGTTTTCTGTTAGCAGAGAATACTTATTCTTACACTGACTAATTATACAGATTTCAGAATGCCCAACTGTAATCTTGTGTAAGTTAAGAAATAACATCAGACTCAAAATGATAGGTAGAAATTTAAATACAGGTTTTCATTATTGTTTTGTTATTATATTCCAAAATTGTTCTGTTATTGTGTTGTCCACTCCAACCATCTACCTTTAATTTTCAAGTGAGTTTTTTTCAGTTCTCTGAGATGTATACCTACATATGTATGAATGCAGAGAGACAGACAAAGTAATGCACAGTTACCTGCAAACTATACTTTAAATAATAGCTGTAAAACAAAATAGCATAATGCTTTAGGACCTAAGTATTGCCAAATGATTACTGTCATGACTACAATTTTTATGAAATCAAGACAAGCAGAGAGACCCCTGACATTTCACTGCAGCCCTATTAATAATCAAAATATTAATTACAGATAAGAAAAATATGTTGTTCCAAGCACACCTGGAAATAATTGACAAATGTATGCGACTTAGATCAGAACGTAATTGCCCTGATTCGACCTATGTAGCTTTTTTAAAAACTGATGTAGCTTGTTTAATAATGGTGTTGGCTACCAGATGTAAAACCTCCCAGGCCAGCTTCCTTTTCCATTCAAGCTCAGGCATATCACAAAGGCTCTTTAATATGAGGGAATACCACTAAAACAGTGATGAAAACCATAGGTACGAATATCTGCAAGTGGCTCACATGAAAGCATTTACTGCTTTTCATGCACATGTATTAAACCATAGTGGAAAGGAGCCTTTCACTGAAAATGCATTAATTATTTGACACTGGTTTTCCTCAGATTTTTTTTTTTGCTATGGGATGCAAGTGAAAGATTACAGCTGAAAAAATGATCATCATACTTGAGGTAGGCTCACAGAATCTTTTCTTATGTTCTGTGTGAAGTTGTCTTGAACGAAACCTCTGCTCCTTAAGGATTAAGGGATTGAAAAGCAAAGACTGAAGCTGCTGTAATTTAAACCCAGCCATTCTCTAGCACAAAGGTGCAAAATGGACTGAGTCAATCTGCTTCTTTGCTAGTTCACCTAAGAAATAATTTTACCTTTTGAAAGTTTTATATTATTAACATTCCAAAGATGTCACTATCTTTAAAGGAAATTTATTCTCTTGATTTTTAAACATGAGATCAGAGCCATGAGACATGGAATAGGGGAACATGGTTTCAAATTGCAATTTACAGCAATTCTGAAAAATTCCATCTATGTGATGTATAGATAAATCATAAAGGTAAAATTAATCAATGAATGTCACTAAGGTGGGTTTTCTTTTGTATAAAAATACCTCGTCTCCAGAAATTCTTGCAGAGCAATTTTCTACTGCTATTTGAAAAAAAGGTTTTACATTACTAAAGAGTCATAAAAAGTATCAGATGAAACAAACTTAGTTCCAAGGACTGCAAGAGAAGGGGGAGCATTATGTTATATTGCAGATAATTAATACATTCACTAGACAGAAAAAATCCAGTTAATTACTGGGTGCATGGTAACTGATTGCAGGTTCTGAGTTTCAGTAACGAAATTAACTGAATTCACATTTCAGGTTGTTCACTTCTTTTTAAAGTTTGTCACAAAGACTCAGCACATAATTCTAATCAAAACAAATCAAAACTTATTTTTAAAAATTATTCCCAGTGGAAAAGCACCATATCCAGCAGAAAACAGAGACCCAGCACTGTGGTTTGGGCACCACTGTGCCGTGCAAGGGACCTGTCTTTGATTACTGGGTCTAATGCTCTGCTTGTCCATGCGCGCTCCCCGCTGTGACACTCAGCATGTGAGAAGAGAGCAGTTCTGCAGCTTTGGGGAGCACAGCCCCTCGGAGCCACTTGCTTGGAAGCTGCTCTAGTTCAGGCAGAAGTGGGCTCCCCCAACCCTCCCACTGGTGTATGGGCTGCTGTGTAGAGGGAAATAAGGGAGTTGTACTTCTCTGGAAGTTTGGAGAAGTTTTTTTCCCTTGGGGAAAACACATAAACATATCCTCTTATGCTATGTGTCAAAATTTACTACCTACAGGAACAAGTATAGCCTGTAGAATTACTGATATCCACTTTGGATTACATTGCATAGTTTCCATTTTGGTGAGGAAAAGTCACACAAGTGGTTGCATATTTGTGTTTGTAAATCATCTCCTATCACCGATTTAAAATTGCGACCCACTGTTTATCCATACATTTGATGTGGAGCTAGCAACCAACAATAATATGAGCTTGCCAGCACTTCCCATTTATAACTTCAAAGCCTAACCTGGAGGACCACCCTCTCAAGAGACAGAAGCAATTCATTTTCCATATTCAATGTGCTTCTCTTGAGAGAAAAAAACTGCCAGTCATGCCAAATTGTGTTGAATGATGCAAGGGAAAGCTAGTTTTATCACATGGGCAGCTGACACAAAACTCTTCCACTTATCTTAGGTTGGATGGGGACTGAGTTCAGAGATGAAAGGTCAGTTCTTTATCCACTAAGCCCTCTAGATATTCCAAAATCCCCAGTACATTACAAATTTGAACAGTTTAAGCTCTCTTAAATAAAAGAATCTCTTCTCGAGGTAAAGTATACAGTGTATATAGATACAGCCCAGGAGAAACATGTGAAAGGTCAGAGATGTGACCTTTTAACGTCAATAGTTTTATTTATTGACAAGAAGTCCAGTTTAAAGGGCTTAATGAAAAAGCAAGACAGGAATCGAGGAATCTGTTAAACTGCGTAAATTTGACTGCCTAAATAAATTGTACTGTGTGCCTCAGAAATTGCAATTGCCATTAACGTTTTCTGGGGCTTATTCTTGGCAGAGGAAGCAGCTTCAGAAATGAACAGCACACTGGTTACACTGACAACCCACAAGCTAGTTACTCGATTTTCCTAATATGGCATAAGGCAGTTGAGTGGTATTTTTATTTTTCTTGATGTTTTCTTTCATGTCATTTAATTATTCTGTTATCCCAAGTAAGAAAAAAAAAAGCTTGAATCAATATACACTTTGTATTTAGAGCTTGCTCTCACTGAAATCAGTAGAGAAAAACAAGACAGGATGGTATCAATTAAGATTTCTAATTATGTTTTTTATTTTATTTTATTTTATTTTATTTTATTCTACTGCTCATATTTGTTCAAGAACACATCAGAGAATTCTATGCATTGTCAGAATAGTTATACTTTTATACTGTCCATAAATGATTTTCTGACACTACAATCGTGTATTAAGAAATACTCATGTATATATAGTATGCAGATAATACAACTAGTATATATATAATACAACTAGAACGTTCATATATATCAATATAAATAATATTGATAATGTTCATGTGAATCGATTTTTCAATGGTCCTGAGCACTACCAGATTCTGTTGAAACTATTGGGTGTTGTATCTCAGATATTTTGAATATAAAGCCATTTAGATCTTAAAAGCGTTTTTCCTCCTCAGCAAGTGCAATCTAAGAGTTCTGAAATTAAAAAGGGAATTCAAAAACTTCTTTCTGGCAGTACTTTGGCCTTTTGCAATGCTATTTATAGCCCATAGCATTTTGTTTAGGTGAATCAGTTATATGCATCAGCAAGCACAGGTTTTACATTCATGGACTTCTGGATTTTTTCATTTCAGTAATAATGTTACATATTTTAGTTCAATTTTACAGCTTCTCCTCTGAAAAGACAACTACCTTTTGTGATGTATTTTAGAGACTTCATTGTGAATGGGCATCAAGACACACAGACTGAGAACAGAGGGAGGAGAAACAAATCCAGATTAAAGATTGCCTTGAACTGTTAGAGCTCTGGCCCAAGGACTCTGCATTCTTGTTTAAAATGCCTTGATGTTAATACTGATCATTTCATCTCTAGTGCCTTTTATGATTTTTTTTTCTGTAAAATGAGAAGACAAATTGGGAGCATCTATAATGAGAGCAACTGGATAGGGCAACACAACAAAGTGTGCTAGTACTACTTCTGCTGGTAATCCTTTCATCTTATTCCTGTTTCTTTCTTACCAGTGTGCTAAAACGCCTTTGCAAATTGATATTGATAATTTTTCATATAAATACTAAATAACACTATACCTTTAAAAACGCTTTGCTTATGAAATTTTGTAGCCTAATTAATTCAGCAAGATCTCTTGTCAATATTTCAGACTACCGTCAGCATGACACCATCACTCCGTTTGATCTTTCATGCCACAAAATATGCTATTTGTATTTGTATCTTACAGACATTTTTAATGATCTCTGAGGTTAGACAAACTATTGATGAAAGATTTCTTGATCAAAACAGATACTTGGTTTTATCCTTAGATAATTGTTCAAGCCTTACACTACCAGCTTCTTCACCAGCTTCAGTCTGAAGGGTGAAACTTGTTCATGACACAACCTGCAACAACTTCACATTTGCAGGGGTTTTTTTTCCTGTATTTTAAACATCAGTTCTCAGCCTCATTACAAGTGAAGCAGATGAACACTGAGTCACCAGATCTTTCACACCTGCGACAAAACATTAACTAGACTCTCCTTTGAAGGAAATATAGAATAGCTTGATAGATGTATCTCATTTCTTCATTGTTTAAATTATCTCATTGGAAAGAAATTTCATGCACAAAGAATATGTGCACATGCAACGAGCTAAATTATGAGCAAATTCTCTGGTGTCATTCTGGCTTATTTTTAAGAAGAGCTGGAATGTCCCTCAGTTAATCTGCATTATATTGTGCAGACTAGTTTTTATGTAGTCTCATCACTGTGGTGAAATGACTGTTTATCAAAGGTCAGTTACAGTACTCAGAGCCTGACAATGGACTGAAAGGTAGGAGAAGATGAGTAATTTGGAACCTTAATAAAGAAATTTTGCTTTATTTGTGCCTAACCTTGAAAAACACTCACAGATTTCAACTATTATGCGGCATGGAGCAGTAAACTTCTCAAGGGCCTTTTGTCTGCACACCCCACTGCTGCCAGAGGCTCATTGTCTGCTCTTAGTAAGTGCAGTAATACAGGATGGGTGTTTATTGTATTTATTGACAAGTGCCTTTTGTTTTCCTTGCTTTTTTTCCCCTCTTCCATATCTTGATAAACATTCCAGCCTTCCTAGGTTCCTTTTTTTCATTTCATTTTAATAAACATTTGGAGGCATCTTTCCAGAAATGCCAAAGAAAGGAATATTTTTTCTTCCTGAGCTTCTGAACAGATAATTTTTACCTACTGTGTGCAGCACTAGCGTCTGAAACACACATTAAGAGAATAAATGGCTCTACTCCAGTTCCACATATGGTAAATGTGTTGTCCTGATACTGCCTTACCCTGTCAGATTAACGAATATATATTTCTTGATGTTTGCAAATAGAACCTGGTAAAAGTTCTGATAAAATGAGGAAAGGTTTAAAGGTTTTGTTTTGAGGTCTTTTTTTCTTTAAAATATTGGAGAAGGTGTTTTGATGTTATGGTATCAGGAAGAGTTGTATAAGATTGTTATTAAGGGAGTTTTAATCTAAAGAACTAAGTATTTACATTGTTGAGCACTCACAACACTGAATTTTCTGTATCTATGAAAACACAGCGTCAAGTTTGCTAGCTGATTTCTGAAAAAATCAGGATGTGTCATCATCCCAGGGTATTCCTTTCTCTTTTTTTCTAGTCTCTAAATTGAGGTAAATCCAGAGCTGACAAGTGTTCAGATAATTTTGGAACAAACTGGATATCTTGGCCAAATAATAAAAACATAAACAAACAAACAAAAACAAAGATGAAAAAATATTATCTATTTAAATCCCTTTGCACCTAATGGCGTTAACTAAATACTAATTCAATACTTAAGCTTTTTTGTCTTGTTGAAAGACTTCCTTATTTTACATGAACTCGTGAATAGAACTTGGCTAAGTGTTGTAAGATGAATTCTGCTTTTAACTAAAGCCCATGGTTTTCGCATGTTTTTTCTTTGAGCTACACATATTGAAATATCAGAAGTTCCAAATATATTATACCTAAGCAATCTGTGTCCTGAAATTCTGCATCATAATAAAAAAGTGAACTGGAAAGAAGATGTGTACACTGCCATGGAAGTTGTGAGAACATGTTGTACTAGTACCTTAGCTGTCACTCCAGACAGTCAAATGAAGTAAGTCAATGGATCTGTGGTACAGAGGTCAGAGTGGCAGTATTTCTGAAGAATTCAGAGAAGCTGTCTGGAGACTGCTAGTGTGTGAGATGGAGGAAGAAAGAGAAAGATGAGCAATGAATTCCCTAAAGCTATTCTCCTGAATGCGTTCTATAATAAATTTTAAATGTATGTCACAGTGGGGTAGAGGGGTCAGATTTACTAATAATTTGCATTAACATTTGTAATATCTATTTTTTATGAGCATGATTGCTTTTAAAGTTTTTCAAGTTTACATTCTTCCCCAATAAATTCAGATTTTTTACTGGCTATGCCATTCTCTGTTATTATATACTTTTTCTGCATCTTTTATATATGAAATGAAGAGGCTGCAATATCCTTCTTACTCTTTTCTTTGCCTGACTGCTTAACAGACAGAAACTGCTGTAATCTGTCACAGCATCAACCACTGAATGGGGGAGCGGATGTTTTCCCCACAGAACCTAGACAATAACTCTGGACAGGAGGAAAATGGACTAACACAAGGATCTGATGAGAGAGTGCCTTTCCTCCAATGACCCAGCTGGCTTGCTCATGACAAAGCTTTTACAGGACATAACATAAATGAAATAAGGAGAATGAAAGCATTAAACAATGTAGCCAAGGAGAGAGGAGAAAGAGGAACTTAAAGGAAGGCAGACTCTATCTGAGAAGCAGCAAAAGGCAATATTGCCTGTGTGATTGTTCCAGCCTTCACAAAGGGGATTGTTTGCCTAGCTGGGAGCCGCCGGAAAGGATTAGCAGATTTTCAGGGCAGACAACACCCCCACAATCCCACCTCGGGGTATCTCAGGTGTGAAGTGGGGGCTTGGGGAAAGGGCAATGGTGCAGGCTCAATTGGCCAGTAGTGCCCTTGGCTGACATCGTAGTTTATTTGTGAGCTTATTAAGCCTGGCCAGTCCTTTGGGGGCACTCTTGGCAAAGGTCACAAAAGACAAGATTTTGCATAATGAATGCATTAAAATCTTTTTGTTAGTGCATGGGGAGCAAGAGGATAATGGCAATGAAGCTTTGGAATACAGGAAAGGAGGTAAAAGAAAATTAGTCCCTGAGGTAGCAAATATGATCACCATGTGGACTTGGGTTTCTATTTTAGCAAGTAAGCCCTGAGAGAAAAAAAGTGCTTGGAAACATGCTGCCTTTTATTTAGATCCACAGCTACTGCACTGAAGGAGTATGCCACAAAGGGCAAAAATGCCACTCCTCTCTATGATAAGTCCTTTGTATGGAAAGATCCCAGACAGTGAATAGGAAAGAATGAAGAATGCTGTACACATCTTGAAGATCTTAAAGAATGGGATAGGGAAGGAAGAACAAAAACAAAAGCAAAAACAAAACAAAACAAAAGATGCCATATCAGCATGTAGACTGTGAATTGTACTTAGTTATCATAAATTCATGCTGAAAATAAAGTTAACATTATTAGGTTTTGACCATGAGTGTCCTATGGGATTGATGTTGTAATACAGCAGATAGACCTAGATGCACCTTTCCTGGCACTTTATTAAAGACCCAAATTGGGTGGCAAGGAAAAGCAAGTTTAGGTACACATGTGAAGATGGCAGGATCTCCCAACTCAATAACCTGGCGATTCAAAAGACTCAGGGCTGATAAAAGATAGAAACACCTGCTATCAGGGTCAGTTCAAGGGTGCTATAAAGAGAACCAAATCTCACTGAAAACAGATAAAGTATTACTCTAGTTGCTAAGGCACCTTAATCTGATGAAAGCTAAGTTGTGTGAATTTTTTTAAGGATTTATCATTCTTTGCACTTGTCCTGCAGTACAAATATGTGATTTTAAGCAAAAAGAAGAAAGTTAGAAGAGGGTTTAGGAATCTGCTTGCTGGTCCATTTGGGCATATCAGTACTGTCTTCAGGTAAGTTTAGGTGGGACGAAAAGTCAGTGAATAACTACATCAATTTGCTAGGATGTTTTCAATCAGTCTATCAAGTTCTCTAATGATCCAGATCAGGGCATACTTTTGGCAAAGCCAAATATAGAAACTGCTGAGTTTTAGCCATCAGTAGGTCATTTAGAAAAGCAAGTTTACATCTACTTGCAATTCTTCAGGTATATCTTTACAATGCACATATTTAAAAAAAATATGAACACCTACAAAGGTCCTCTAATGATAATTTTTTATCCTCAGAATTTGTTTGCCCTAGCTTGTTTTGAAATTTTTGTTTCTCTAGAAAATATGGGTGTTAAATTATATCTTTTATCTCACCTTGCCTCTGTTTGTGCCTTTGTTACTCACTGCTTTTATCTCAGCAGATGATGCCATTGGTAACCAACTTCTACCTTTGAACAGAAAGTTCATCAACATCACTTGGAATTCTGTATAACTTATTCCTGGTGGTTTTGCATTGGTTTCAGGATCCAAGATGGTTCTGGTAAGGTGACAAACTCAACTCTAATTGCCAATCTTTCAGCAATCTTTGTGGCATTTTGAAATCTTCTTTTACTAAGATGCCTCAAGGATCATTATGCAATTTCAAGCAAATTTTCTAGTGATAGAGACTAGAAATTAAAACAAATATGATTTGAAGATTTGTATTTACAGATAATAGGTGAAAGTCATATCCAATTTTAACTCTCAGAGCATGCATATCTCATTTATATTGCAAAACTTCTCTGGACCTAATATCCTAAAATTAACTTGTGTTCTTGGACAGTATAAGCACATGCATCATTTGGAACAAGGAAAAGATGGCATGCTGTGCAATGTGTTGTGAATGAGCTTCTAAAGCATTGACTAAGACAACCCACACAGCTATTCTCCCGCTTCTGCTGCAAAAAAAAAAAGTGTATTAGAACCATAGAAAAGTGGTTTGAAAAGTGGTTTGCTTTGATTTGAGATTTTTGGGGGTTGATTTTTCTTTTCTTTTTCCCCCTTTATTTCTTGTTCAACATTTCAATTTTTCTAAGTTTATTCTTCACA